>JAOTNS010003700.1:0-197500 GCA_028476615.1 Culter alburnus | reverse complement strand
TAATAATATTTCACAATATTACTGTTTTTTTTTACTGTACTTTTAATCAAATAAATGCGCCTTGGTGAAAAGAAAAGACTTCTTTCAAACCCCAAACTTTCAAACTAGGGCTGTAAAATCATTTTTTGTCCAAAACAGATGATACAAAAGCATTGGTATATTAATGAATTTCTATATTCCAGTCACTGCACTGGAGGTTTGTGTTCTCATAACTCATGTGGATTCATACCTGACAGGATGAGCAGCTCTATGATCTCAGCGTCGCCCAGGTACGCAGCCGCGTGGAGTGGCGTCCTCTTCTCACTGTCCTGAGGAGTCACAATATATATATATATATATATATATTATATACATTATATACAATATTATATACAAACCCGATTCCAAAAAAGTTGGGACACTGTACAAATTGTGAATAAAAACAGAATGCAATGATGTGGAAATTCAATATTTTATTCAGAATACAACATAGATGACATATCAAAAACTGAGAAAATGTATAATTTTAAGGGAAAAATAAGTTGATTTTAAATTTCATGGCATCAACACATCTCAAAAAAGTTGGGACAAGGCCATGTTTACCACTGTGTGGCATCCCCTCTTCTTTTTATAACAGTCTGCAAACGTCTGGGGACTGAGGAGACAAGTTGCTCAAGTTTAGGAATAGGAATGTTGTCCCATTCTTGTCTAATACAGGCTTCTAGTTGCTCAACTGTCTTAAGTCTTCTTTGTCGCATCTTCCTCTTTATGATGCGCCAAATGTTTTCTATGGGTAAAGATCTGGACTGCAGGCTGGCCATTTCAGTACCCCCTCCCTTCTTCTACGCAGCCATGATGTTGTAATTGATGCAGTATGTGGTCTGGCATTGTCATGTTGGAAAATGCAAGGTCTTCCCTGAAAGACGACGTCTGGATGGAGCATATGTTGTTCTTGAACTTGGATATACCTTTCAGCATTGATGGTGCCTTTCCAGATGTGTAAGCTGCCCATGCCACACGCACTCATGCAACCCCATACCATCAGAGATGCAGGCTTCTGAACTGAGCGCTGATAACAACTTGGGTTGTCCTTGTCCTCTTTAGTCCGGATGACATGGCGTCCCAGTTTTCCAAAAGAACTTCAAATTTTGATTCGTCTGACCACAGAACATTTTCCACTTTGCCACAGTCCTTTAAATGAGCCTTGGCCCAGAGAAAACGCCTGCTTCTGGATCATGTTTAGATATGGCTTCTTTTTTTGACCTATAGAGTTTTAGCCGCAACGGCGAATGGCACGGTGGATTGTGTCACCGACAATGTTTTCTGGAAGTATTCTGAGCCCATGTTGTGATTTCCATTACTGTAGCATTCCTGTATGTGATGCAGTGCCGTCTAAGGGCCCGAAGATCACGGGCATCCAGTATCCAGTACAGAGATTGTTCCAGATTCTCTGAATCTTTGGATGATATTATGCACTGTAGATGATGATAACTTCAAACTCTTTGCATTTTTTTCCTCTGAGAAACTCCTTTCTGATATTGCTCCATATTTTTCGCCGCAGCATTGGGGAATTGGTGATCCTCTGCCCATCTTGACTTCTGAGAGACACTGCCACTCTGAGAGGCTCTTTTTATACCCCATGTTGCCAATTGACCTAATAAGTTGCAAATTGGTCCTCCAGCTGTCCTTATATGTACCTTTAACTTTCCGGCCTCTTATTGCTACCTGTCCCAACTTTTTTGGAATGTGTAGCTTTCATGAAATCCAAAATGAGCCAATATTTGGCATGACACTTCAAAATGAAATAAATATAAGTTTATGAGATTTGTAAATTATTGCATTCCTTTTTTATTCACAATTTGTACAGTGTACCAACTTTTTTGGAATCGGGTTTGTATATTTAACGGTTGGTGTTGGTAAGATTTTTTTAATGTTTTTGAAATAAGTCTCTTCTGCTTACCAAGGATGCATTTATTTGATCAAAAATACAGTAAAAAACAGTAATATTGTGAAATATTATTACAATTTTAAATAACTGTTTTCTATGTGAATATTTTAAAAGTAAGTTTTTCCTGTGATCAAAGCTGAATTTTCAGCATCATTACTCCAGTCTTCAGTGTCACATGATCCTTCAGAAATCATTCTGATATTCTGATTTGATGCTCAAGAAACATTTCTGATTATTAGGATTCTTTGATGACCAGAAAGTTCAAAAGAACAGTATTTATTTGAAATAGAATCTTTTGTAACATTATAAAATGTCACAATTTAGTGCATCCTTACTGAATAAAAGAATTAATTTCTTTAGAAAAAATCATTATGTCTCTATCGCTGATTGGTGCAAGAGAAAAAAAAAATCAACCAATCAAATTCTCTAGAACTACTGCAGCTCAAAAATACACATCCAAAACAGAGAAAAGCTGGTGGTTTTACACTCATCTGCTGTTTATACTACATTGAAAATAGTAATTTTGTAATTCACCTCTGATTTGCATGTGTTTTGTACTCCATTTGAAAGCTTGGCGTTTGATGCATGTGTGGTTTCAGCAGGGTGTGTGATATATGATACACACACTGGATTCTTGTGCATGGCACACAGTGATACATTCGTGTGTGTGTGAGAGAGATCCCCACCGATCAATGTGGCCACAGATCTCTTGAGACGGCATGCAGAAACATGAGACACACACACACACATTTTTCTGTTTCAGGTTCCTGAGATCTTCTGCGATCACTGTAGCTTTAAACATTCCTCCAGATGCCCGAGTAAAGCTCGTTCTACATTTTCATCAATAAAGGCAATTACGAAAGAGCGGCAATCATTCATTCTCCAGTGTCATGCCACCCTGCAGGCTTCTGTTTTCCATCTGGTCTGGAATGAGAATGGAAAACAGGAGGCCAAGCCACACTGAGTCATCTGACCCAAAAGGCCATCAGTGATTGGTTGGCAGTCAAATGGGCGTCGCTCCAGACCAGACCGGGCATTGGCGATGAAAACAGACTCCTCATTAAACAGCAAGCAGAGAAATAACAATCTTCAGTCCAAATGCAGGCTCATGACAGAGTATTAACCTCTCAGATGAAGAGCCATTATCAAATGAAGGATAATAATGTACAGAAACTGCCACTGTGTCCATTTCAGAAGACCATCCATCACTGAGAGATCAATGAACTGATTTCAATACCCAGCCAGATGCAATAAAGACTAAAAAGGACCCATTTCCAGAGAACTTCAATGGAATTTAAAGGGATAGTTTAGCCAAAAAGTGTGTTTTTGTAAGTAATGGACATTTACCTGTACATTGACATCTTCTTTCTTGAATATGAGAGAGCGAACTTCATCTGTGTCCACATTAAATATGGCTTTAATCAGAGAGGGCTGTGGAGGAATGAGAGAGAAACAGTCAAAGACAACAATGAAGATATTGTTAAACTCAGAAGCATCATATTGATCAAAACTGACAAGCTCTTTTTGAAAGTGTTGAAAATGTTGTGTGAAGATGAAAAGAAGCTAAATGAATGAAACATTGTGTTTAATCTATGCAGAAATGATTAATTCTGAGAATCAAACTTCAAGCGGTTTATTATAGACAACAGAAGAAAAGATGCCATTGATTTATCAAGACGCCAAAGAGAAAAATCCATTCAAGTTCAGGATGAATTAAAATGTATTTAATAGTGTATGAAATCAGTTCTAACATCATCTGTGAGAATATGGAGAGATAGGGAGATCTGAGTTTAACTGTCCCTCTGTGCTCACTTACTTTACTTTAAACAGAATCAAATCAACAGTTTATACTGGACAGATCATAAATGAAGATTTCCAACCAGGTCAAAGGAATACAGTATGATGGGGATGCATTAATATATAGAGATTTTGGCCAATAATTATGCTTACAATGTAGCTGATAATGAAGTTATGCATGTAAAAGCATGTATAATTCTAGATTCTAATGAAGTGTAAATGTTTGTTTGTTAAATAAAAAGGAAAATGGCACATTATTTGCTTTGGCTGATACTTATATATCATGCAAAACTATAATATGTGATTGTGAAAATATTGTTTTGCCATGTTCTGACAGCATACAAGCTCTGAATTCATTGAACCAGTGTTATTATTGTTAACTAAAGCTATTAAATACATTTTTGTTAATTGAATTAAAGCTGAAATAAAATGAAACCAATACTAGAAGAAAAATTTTTAAATTAAAATAAAATTAGAAATGTTGGCAACTATCTGAACAAAACCAGTCAGAAAAATAATAAACTTATTAAATAATTTTAAGTTGAAGCACTGAAATTATTCACTGCAAATAAATAAATAAAACTGAAAATGAAATATAAACAAATTAAACCTAAATAGTAATATTTAAGAATAACACTAAAATAACACTGTAATCAAACCAATGAAAACATGCCACAAATATCTCATTCAAGGTTATTCCAAATAAGGACAGGCTATACTACAGCCACACCTGGCTCCGCCCACCAGCCACACCCTGTTTGATTTATGCGAGAGAGGAGCGGACACTTACTGAATGTACTCATAAACACACAACACACACACACACACACCTGCTGTATGTGGATTCACCTAACAAACACATGATGATGCAGCAGCTGAAAGCAGACATTGTTTTTAATCACAGTGAAGGAAAGACAGGAGGGAATGTCGTAAAAGAAAGAATGCAGGGAGGTTTCCTCTGTTCAAGGAAACGTGGCTTGTTGTTGCAACAGCAAAAACTTCAGCCTGAAGGTCCTAAAAGCTGAAAGCAGTCAGAACCACTTAGACTGGGTGCTTTTAACTATTAAAAGACAAAACCAGCCGGCAAAATCAACGGAAGTGAAACCTGCCCATCTGGTTCTGCCACCCAACTGCTGATTATCCTGCTAATTTGTCTAGAGTTTCCATTTACACACCCGCTGTTGTCAACGATCAAGGACACCATTAGATACACAAGATGCATTTTGGTCTGATATGTGTGAATGCCAAAAACATGTGGCATTCTCAACACTATGAGCATTAGCATAAAATGTGTTCCTCTTTTATTAGTTTTCTTTTTTAGGTCTACTACAGTCATGGCAGAGAAACAGTTTGAAGAAAATCTTGCAATAAATGAGACTTTATGAACATGTTTAGCTCCCTGAATAATGGCCTAGTGAAGGTAACACTATCACAGCCAGGTTAAAATAAAAAAAAAATAATAATAAACAAATTAAAAAAATAAATTTAAAAAAAAGTTTTTTTTAAGTTTATCTTTTATTTAAAAACATCTATAAAAAATTAAATTAAATAAATATTATAAAAAAGTAAATTAAAACAAAATTTATGGTTTAGGTTTTTAAAGCAAAAAATCTAAGATAATAAATAATAAAAAAAAACTATGAGAAAAAATAAAATAAAAAATATTACAAGATTTTTGAAGTTTCTTTGATGAAAAAATAAAACCAAATTAATTAATTAAAATAAAATAAAATTAATAAAAACTAAAATAAAACTAAACAATTAATTTAGATTTCCAAAAATTAGAAAATAAATTAAAAACAATTTACAGAACGTTTTTAAAGTTTATCTCATAAATAAAATCTAAAACTAAATCTGACCCTATTTCAGTAAAAATCTTTTCATTTGAATCATAAAAATAAAATCAAAAATAAAAATAAATAAATAAAACTTTTTTTTAAAAGTTTATCTTTTTTAAAGTTTAAAAATAAATAAATAAACAAAAATGAATGAATAAATATTATAAAAAAGTAAATTAAAACCAAATTTATGTTTCAGGTTTTTAAAGTTTATCTTAGACAGCAAAAAATCTAAATAAATAATAAAAAAAAAAACTATGAGAAAAAAAAAATCAATTTAAAAATATTACAAGGTTTTTGAAGTTTCTTTGATGAAAAAATAAAATTAATGAATAAATTAATTTAAATTAGAAATTTAGATTAGAAAAAATTAAAAACAATTTACAGAAAGTTTATAAAGATTATCTCATAAATAAAATCTAAATCTGACCCTATTTCAGTAAAAATCCTTTCATCTGAATCACATAGTAAAGAGCGCATGAGGTTTATTTATGTCGGCATTTGCCTCCTTGAATTCATTTCTGATGTGAGAACATGTCCTGTTCACACAGGACATGTTCTCACATTTTGCTGCAGCATTTTGTAGTTTTTTGATGGACATCTTTGGCCTTTCCAATGCATCTCACCGTTTTTTGTTTTTTTCAGCATCTCACACCATGTCACGTTTAATTTCCAGAAAGGCCTGAACGTGTGAAGCGTGTCCTAACTAATGCTGTTGTGACATTTGCATCTGACAGCTGTGTTTCCGACCAGGTCAAAGGTCACTAAACTGCTCCTGGTCAGATGATCCAGGGTTTCCAAAGGAATTTTTGGACCTCAGCTGGCAGCACCAAACATCTCCTTACCTGGAACCCCAATCAGATCTGAACATGTCTGTATCCGTCTTCAGATAATAACGGGGACAGATCATGACATGCATCTAATAAAGCAACCAAATCATTTAGGCTTTCTTCTCTTTCTTCTCTCGAAGTTCACACTGATACCTGCTGCTTTACACACACACCCACCCACACACACACAAAGAAGCTATTATCATCACCTATCCTAATAGTCAAATCAGCCACCTCACCTTCTCGTCCTGAGAGGAATTCTGGGAAATGTGGTCCGGAGTGGCTTTGGAATGCAGAGGGGAGGGTTCGTCATCTTCCACCTCCTCCAGGACCACGATACACACGCGACTCATGCGCTCCGACCGCATAGCTGCCTTTCAAACACACACACACACACACACACACACGCGAGCGCTGCTCCTCACATAAAACTCCCGCTCGACGCGCGCGATCCGACCGCGATATTCAGCTCTGGTGCCATTAGTATCCGTCAGTATCCAGAGCGAGCGTTAAATCCCTCTTCCAAACGCACACATCCCGGTGAACAGGGAATTCCTCAGAGCAGGAACATCAGCAGTGCTGCAGTGAGAAGATGCGTGCAGCGTCCTCACACACACTCACACACACACACTCACACACACTGACACTCACACACACTCTCTGTGATCTGAGAGAGGACAATGGTGTGTGAGCTCCAGCCTGCTGAAACCTGCACTTTACACACACACACACACACACACACACATACACACACAGATCCAACCCCCACCGCACCACCAACCAACCAAACCAGAGAGAGAGAGAGAGAGAGAGAGAGAGAGAGTGAAATATGATGCACAAAGAGCTGATGGGACAAACACAGTCAGGAACAGATCAAATTATTCTCTGTCAGGATCATGAACAAGGTCACTGTGTTTTGTTTTTTACTTTAGAGAGAAAATTGTTTCCAGAAGTGGGTTCAATCTGACAAAGCCTTTGGGGATGTTCTCCAGAGTAAAAAAAAAAAAAAAAAAAAATAATAAAATAAAAATAAAATAAATAATATAATAAAACTATATATATATATATATATATATATATATATATATATTATATATAGTTTTTATTATTATTATTATTTATAAAGAAAGCTGTAAGAGTAAGACTGTTATTTGGGTAAATCTCATAAAACATGTCAAGAACACGTGTAGGTCATATTACGCCTCAAAATCAAAAGAAATAAATAAGAATTTGACACAGAAAAATTTATCAAAGCACATTTACAGAAAAGTTCATATACAAAATTTTAAAGTTGTTATACATAATGTATAATGTATATTCATATTTCTTAAACTAAATTTAATTTATGCTGATTTTAATTTATTATTAAATATCATTATAATATTATTAAATCATTGCATTACAGTATTTTGTATATTTTACGCCGGACTGCTTCACAAACGAGGGTCAATTCAACACAAAAGATGAACATGACGGCACATGCTAGTGGATGAGTTGAATCAACTCCACAGCAACTACATAAATTTATCCACTAACCATTCAGAAACGTCCAGTTTCATTCTAAAAGTTGTAACTTCTTCCTGAGTCTCTCCATCAGTGTCGACTCCGGTTTGAACAATGTAAGGCTGAACACCGTTACTGACAATCCTCATTTTGGCTGCGTGAGATTCTCCAGCTTTGTTGTTGTTGAGCTGTTAAAGCTCCGCCCTCTTCTGGAAAGGGGGCGGGGAGCAGAAGCTCATTTGCATTTAAAGGGACACACACAAAAACAGTCTCCTTTAAGTAAAACATCCAAATATATTGTAATATAGGGATTTCAGTGGAAAATGTGCTTAACTGACATAAAAATAATGTCCAAAATGATAATATTGCTAAAACAGTCTTCACTTTCTTTATGCAAAATAATTTTTGTTTTGACATGCACGTCCTCATTTAGATACACGGGTAAATGTGTGTGTGTGTGTGTGTCTCCAGTCTCTACGAGACCATGTCTGATCTGTGACTCATTTTCCATTGACTTATCTTCATCTCATCACCCTCCTCTTCCTCCTCCTCTCGCTCCAGCCCACCACAACAAACTGCTGACGGCCTGACACACTCGTTAATGGAGAGATGTGCTGAACACAACACACACACACACACACACACACACACACAACACACTCATCACACTTCAACAGTCACACACAGAATTATTAATCAGATGTGATTTCTGCACAACAGAGCCTTTCCAATTTGAGGAAGCACACCGCCGGCAACAAACAACTCAAAGAAACCACTTGTTATTCGACTAAACCTCTGAAAGTGATTCTGCTGGACTGAACACTTCTGCATGAGAGATTTTCTTTAAAGTAAAATAGACGATTGTTTTGTGTAACGAGATTTATCAGCTAGTATTGCACCACAAGTATCCAGAACATCTAATGGCACCTCTAAGCATGTTACAACAAGATTTAAATGCACTGATGTTCCTGGCAGACGTTCTCCAAACAAAATGACTTTTCAACGTTTCAGATGATGAAGAAGAAAAAAACAGACCATAAAAAGGAGCATGAAAGCAGCTTCAGTATCAAAGTCTGCATGAATCACACACCTGTTATCTGTGCCTGGAAACTTATACCAGAGGTCAGGAATCTTTACTGTACTCAAAGTCACGGGTTCAAAATCATGACATGTCACGCTTATTTAAGGAAATTTCCACAAATAGGGTACAAAATGTTGCTTTGTATTTAGTGATACATTCATAGGATATTTACCATACATCAACATATTTATATATGCAGGTCGCACTACAATTTGTGTAGAAATTGAGGTTAAGGGTTAAGGTTAATGATTTATTATTTACTCATCTTCATTTAATGTGTTTATAACTACAGTAGATTCGTTAATGTTGATGTTAGAGATAATACTTCATCTAATGTCTCTAGCAGTTATATCACATATAGGATTTATATTTTTATTGCTATAAATAAAGTAATGAAACCTCATTTTTGTCTCATTACATAAACACGCAACAGCTGTTCAGCAACTTAAAAGACAATCTTTACACTAATAATTAAACTCTCAAAAGAGAAAGTTTGCAAATTTCTAAATATAACAGTAAGAATTGCATGGTTATTGCAATGGGTCGTGTAATCATGAACAAAAAATGGAGTTTACAATTAATTACCACTGCAATGCATGATGGGATGCACAATGCCCCAGCAGATCACGCCACAGTATTATTTCAGGAACTGCAGGAATCTGTTGACATTTTCTGACATACTGATGCAAGATACAGCAAAACATTTTCCTACCTGAATCCTGGAGTCTAAACTTGAGTTATGAAATAACAACTGAAAACTTGAAGTTATATATACACTACCATTCAAGAGAAAACTATCATACAAAAGAAAAATAAAGTGGCTCTAAGCTCCGCCCCCTGTATCCATGCAGCCTATAACAAGCTCATCTACCAGAGAATACAACCAATGAAAACGTTCCGTCACAAGCTGCCTGCAGAAACAGCAGAGCCACAGAAGCATCATTACAGACACTGTGTCTGATTCAGAGCTGATGATAGATACGGTTATATGGCTGATATTATCAATTTAGTTTTACACTATGAAATACTGTTAATCCTAAAGACCCAGTGCAGAACATAATACAACCTGAATCAAGAGAAACCAGTCGTCACAACAATATAATGAACAGCAGAAGTTAGTTTCATAGTTTTGAAACCTGCCACTGACTGAATTTGAGTCAATAATGCATTTAAATCAGACGATATAATGTGCAGCTCTAGTGTGACCTTCACTGACCTCCATAAAATCAGCCAGAACTGACAAAAAGATCATGCCAGACACAAGCTATATGAACTACAGGCCAGATCCCTGCTTTTGTGACGGATGTTTGCATGAAACAGGATATTTAATGAGGAAAAAATTGTGTTTTGTATCAGAATGGAGTTTGAAGTTGATTGTGTGTAAACTGTTTTACATTAACTACTATTATTAATAACTATTGGCAAGACTTGAAAAGTGATTAAACATGCAGGAGCTTGTTTAAAAGTCTCAGAATCGAGTCTGAAGGGATTTGATGAAGTCAAACGCCCTCTAGAGGACGAGAGAAGCACAACCACATGAGAAAAGCTGTCTGTTCATGATAAACGGTGTTTACTGTGGTTAGTTTGTTTGAGCTGTGCTGGTTCACACTGGTCCAGTTTGATGGTTTATTGGGGTTTTGGGCCCTGTGGAACAGCTAGATTAATGTAACCCAGTTGAGTTCAAGCCCATGTCTGTCTTTCAGCAGGTTCTGCTATTTCTGTCTTCATTCTCTCTTTGTCCATTTTTCAAACAACTTGCAAACAAAGACCGCGGCTGCTGTATGTGAAAGACACTTCCTGTGTGTGGTCACTCCTGTCTAACATCAGTCTCATGCTATTTATATAGTCTCACAAATCAATCAAATATCATTCATCTTATAAAGTCTTGAATAAAAGATAAAGACTTCATGTTTTGCATGACTGCTTTTTTATTTCACTATCTTCTCCTCTCAACAGAATTTAAAAGCCTATAATGAAGTAAGAGGAAAAGTGCTTTCTAAATGCAGGTTTCGTTGCATCACATGAGGGATGATGCTTCAATTAATAAGCAGACTGCTGTTAAACTTTCTTTCTGTCAATCATAAATTCCTTATGTTTTACCAAGCAGGCCTTAATAACAATAACAACAGCCAGAATCTGTCAATCACAGCTGAAGATGCAGATCAACTTGACTTTAATATGGCAAATATATTAAACATGTCTCTTTGCTTGTAAAAAATGACTGCAAAACAGATTTAAGACCATTAAAAATAAAATTATATAAAATAAAATTTAATAATTAAATAATAAGAATTAATATAAATATAAATAATAATAATAAATAAATAGAATCAATTAATTAATTAATTAAAAAATAAATACAATTTTAAACAAAATGGCATCCAGTAAAAAAAAAAAAAAAATACAAAAATATGTGAATTTAGCCAAAAAGACCATTTAATGAACTGTAAAAAAATAAAATAAAATAAAAATACATTTAAAGAGATTTAAGAAAATTTAAAGAATGTACAAAAATTTATAAAATAATACATATTTTATAATAGAAAATAATATAAAAAATAATATAAAATAATAATAGTAATAATAATAGTAATAAATAAATAAAATGTGTTAATTAATTTAAAAAAATGTTTTAAACGAAATGGCAACAAGTCAAAAAATACAAAAATATGCGAATTCAGCCAAAAACACAATTATGAACTGTAAAAAAAAATTAATAATAATTAAAATAAATAAAAAAAAGATTTAAGACTATTTAAAAAATGTATAATAATAATAATAATAATAATAATAAATGAATAAAAATAAAATTAATTAATTAACTAAAATAAATAAATAAAAATGTGAACGAAATGGCAAATATAAAAATTATACTTTTCTCATTTAAAGTTAAATTTTTGATGTTGCAAAAAGTTCATGTCCATGTTATTTGAGCATATGCAGATGATATACATATACTTTTACGCAAAGGGTTTTAGCGTAAAAAAAAAATAAATAAATGCTAAGGTAAACTGCTAAATAAATAAGCACAGAATGCATTATTGCAACAACGCATCAGGTCATCTGCAGCAACAAACCCATCACTGAACTACTTAAACGTGCAAATATTAAAAGCTTAGACTGTTTGATTCACAAACTCCTTTAAACATTTAAAGTTGTGCATCGTGATGCAGCACAGCCTGAGATCTGAGCACAGGTGAGGTGTGTGTTTCAGGTGTGCGCAGGTAACTGATCACAGACCTGCTCTCGGATCCGCAGCACCATCTTCTTCTTTCTCCTCCAGCGCTCGAATTCATGCGGAAATGAAGCCTAAAAGAGCCCGAAACATCTCAGACAGACCAGGGGTAATGTTCTGCCTCACATGTCAGAGTGTGCTGGGCTCGAGTTTCCTCTCCTCTTCCTGAAATAGACAAACACAAGCGGCACAAACACAAAGCCACAGAAGCTTTCATTTCTAGTGCTTCCACTCTGCAGTAGAGCGACTCTCACTGCAGTTACAGGTGCGAGGTCGATAGAGGGCGCTGCAGATGCGCTAGAATATGATGAATTATTATGTAGCCAAGCATTACATCCACAAAATGCAAAATGCAAAAAAAAAAAAAAAAAAAAAAAAAAACGTGAAAAATTAATATAACTTCAATAAAATATTAGAAGGACTTTATTATTTATTTCATTTTAATTTTAATTTTTATCATGTAAAAAAAACATTTTTAATATTTAACTATTAAACAAATCTTTTCATATCTTACATATTTACAAATAACATATGGGTTAACTGCATGCTCAATTATATAGATATTCAAAGTACAACGTTCTGGTAATACACTATTTAATGATTATTCGTGTTAAACTCAAATGGGACATTGATCTGAATATGTTTGACTGCTTGTCAAAGATTTTAGCATTATCTCTTATTATAGTGGAAGTCAAATCAGTTGACTCAGTTTCACTCAATCCGGAAGTAAATCCAGAGTGGACATTCTTTTATCGTCTGAAAATATCTATGACTCACATTCCACAACAATGCCGCATCGAGGACGCATCTGATTGGCTGAAACCGAGTGCGATGCAAGAGTGAAGTCATCGATGTTTCCTTCCAGAGATGTTGTTCCTTTCTCAGTGTTGTTTTTCTCATCAAACTGTCCAAAAACCGTTCAAATATATTCACACAAGCTGAATGTTGAATGTCTTAAGAGTCTCTTAGCTTTTTTTTTTTTTTTTTTTTTTTAAAATGCAATAAATTCTACAAAGGAGCTTATTTATTTTTACAATATAAATTTAAATGTAGGCTATTTTATATTTAATAATGAAATAATTTAGATCAAATAATTAAATTTTTAATCGAATAATTTAAAATATTTACATTTTATGTAATAAAAAATAAATAAAAATGAAAATAAATAAATGTATTCAATACAGATAATGTCTCCAGTCTTGAAAATGTTCAAATAAACTTACTAACAATTTATACTTAAATAGACTGCTTTGGCATGTGAGCAATTTAGAAGTCAGTGCTTTAGGGTTCAGTAATGAGACAGATGGTCATTTCTCCTCCTGGGGAATCTAAGAAAAGGAAACTGGCCTCTCCAGCAGATAAAAATACTAGAGCTGTGTGTGTAAAAATAGCAGACGTGTCACTGAATCACTCTGACCTTTAGGTCTAACGAAGATCCCGAGGCCCTTCTCACAACCTGACATTTGTCTAAAAAGTTCCTTCCCATAATAACCACAGCTGCATCTAGAGATGATCACGTTTGTTAACGTGTGCTTTGGCGCCATCTTGATGTCACCAACAATAATGCCTAGAAATGTAAGGAAACATCCTTGGAGTGCATTAAAGGTGCAGTAAGAGGAACACGATGAACACGCCCCCACCCAAAATGGCCACACCCATTTCATGATAGCACCGCCCCCAAATTCATGAACAGGCTATGCAACACAAGCACCTCCCCTCTCATGAGTGGACACGCCCCTTACTGCTGATTGGCTACAAGTGTGTTTTGGTACTTGATCTAATCCACTTTCAACAGCATTTCTCAGAAATCACTTACTGCACCTTTAACCCTTTAAGACCTGAAGGCTTTTTTAGAGTTTTTTTTTTTTTTCTGAGCGACACACACAAAAGTAAAGACTAGGTAGGTATCATTTCATAGAACACTTTTTAAATTTTAAGAAAATATAAATTACATTACATTTGGACATTTTCTTGCTGAGAAACAGCTGATAAAATACAAAAAATATATATAATTTTTTTTTTTTTATAATTTTTCTTTTTTTTATATGACATGGAATAACTCAGGAACGCAATAAGATCGGATAAAAATTATTTTTTGGTGATGCTCTCCTATATGTGAGCTGCATCTGGTTCAAATTTTGTGCTGATAGCATAAAGGAAGTTTAAAAAATTGTTGTTTATTTTTTCCGCAGCCAGGTGGCGCCAACAGGCGGTAAACTCTGTTTTACAGGCACATCTCAGCACTCATTAGGAGTTTTTCAAAATGGTTAGATGCATTAAAAAGATAAGCTTTAAAATGATATCTCTATTTTGTGTTATTCCACGTTGGAAAACGTACATGGATGTGTCCGGGAACATTGGATACACACTTCATCCCTGAAAGATGAGAGACATGTTTTTAGCCAAGTATGTTAAATCATTCCGTGAGTAATATCTTGTGATCAACGCAATATATTATGTTGATTTTGGATTCATTTTAATCTTGAGAATCTGCTTTTTTAAATTTTTTATGATCTGTGCATTTTTCATGAAGTTATGAGCACGTGAAATATACATATTTGTATTCAGTTAGCGGCTTTGCTATTTTTGTTGTAAACGCATATTACTCAGACTCATTAGAAGGTGAAAACAACGCAACAGAAGCATGTTGGAGGCTTGATATGAACATTTAAAGTCTCTGGTTTTGTATGCAAAAATAATTTTTGTGCTACCTATATGGATTCAATTTTTATTGGCTCTTAAAGAGAGACACGCAAACAGGAGCGCCGACGCTCCATCCGGTCTTAAAGGGTTAAAGTCCCCCTGCAGTCAATAATTGTATCACTTAAAACATCTTTGATCATCAAAATATATTATATTTTAATATTAATATATTATAAATATTTTTCTTCATTCCTTGAAATAGCTTGAATGTAACTCTGCACCCTTGCATCATTTAGTATCGAGAGCCATCGGCTCTGACATGGATACATGAATATGCAAATTAGTCCCCGCCTCCACTCAGTCACACCAGCTCTGACTACCTGATCCACTCGCTCAACATTAAAAACAGGGGTGTCTTTAAAGATGCAGTGTGTACATTTTAGCGGCATCTAGTGGTGAGGTTGCGAATTGCTTAATCCCCTGCTCACCCCTCCCTTTCGAAGCACATAGAGAAGCTACGGTGGCCGACACAGGACAAAGATGTCGTCATATGAGACAGAAGAGAGTAGCCAGTCAAGTCAATATGAGACAGAAGAGAGTAGTCAGTCAAGCAATGAGGTTTCTTCTTCTAACAAAGAACGGTCTCTGCTTCTAATGAACTAGACAACTACTTCTCTGTGCATATTCAACGTAGAGACGATGCAAGCTGCCTCTAAAAACACCAACAAACAAGGACAACGTAGTGACGAAACGCGCTCTGTAGAGTGTTTGTCCGTTTAGGGCTACTGTAGAAACATGCCGCCGCAAAATGGCGACTTCGATGTAAGGGGACCCACTGTGTATGTAGATAGAAATGGCTCATTCTACGGTAATAAAAACATAACGGTTCATTATGTAAGGTCTTTATACACCATTGAAAACATGGTTATGTATATGCTTGATATAAACAAATGATCGCCTTCCAAGTGGTTCCACCAAAACTGCACGTTTGTATTCTTCAAAAAACTTACGCTGTACTTCCTACGCCTTCCCTATTCAACTTATGGAAAAAATGGAACTGGTGTTGCGTTCGTTTGGTTGGCATTTTAACTTTCTCCACCAGCATCTTTTTTTTTTTTTTTTTTTTTTTTTTTTTGGAAAAGTTACCAGCATTTTTGATCATTTTCACAAAACTTTGATGCATCCCAGAATATTCTGTTTTATGAATATCTGAACATACAATATATGAAGATGAGTAGATCAAGTCCATCAACACCTCCAGAGCTCGCACAGTCCAAAACCTCTTCATGGGTCGACATTTAATTCTGTAACATTTGGCAGTTTTGATTTATATTCTTTTTAATGCGATGATCTGGTTATTTTACATGTGCGTAAGCAATGCTTCTATCACTTGTTTCTGCTTCTTCGCCTGTGTTTTGATCTGGAAGTTCTGTACTCTTCTGGTGTAATTCATAATATCTTCCATAACAAAAAAATTATAATACCAACCAACATTTCTATATCTCAGAATAACATTTAATCTCTTACAAAAAACAGTTTCTGATATTTTTCCGGTTAAAAGATCTTGCATCAATGCAAGAATCAAATCAACAAAAGACAAACCCGCACATAAATGTCAAACTTTCAGAGTTCCCATGCTTCATTCTTAGTCAAGACTTTCTTTTTATTTCCGTCTCAATCATGGCATTCATACACATACAGAAAATGACAGCAGTCTGAACAGGGCAGTGAGTTGGAGTTAATTTTATTAGTGTTATACTGAGTTAAGCTGCTCAAAATGAATGTTTTAGAAGCATAATGCAAACACTCTACTCCTTTTAGAGTCCTTTTCAGTCTATTAAAATGACCGTGACATTCAAATCGACTTACTTTGTTAAAGAAAAATAAGAAAATATAATTGACAGTACATTTAGGCACACCGCTGACACATACTATACACCAATATGCACAGTTCATTTTCATAGATTCATACAGACGGGGATTCAGAAAACAAAATCAAGTCAGGAATCGGAAACATTTGTATCGACCATTGAGTAAATTTAAAGGGGAAGTGTGCTCCTGTGTGACGCAACCAATCACAGCAGAGTTTAGCTTCTCAGTGCCAGCCAATCACAGTAGAGAAAGACCACAAACAGGCAAATCACAAGAGTAAACCTGCGTGATGCTGGCCAATCAATCACAGCAAAATAAGAGCAACTGAAACAATGTTCAATAAAGAGTTTAAGTGCTGTTTTTATTTAAAAAACACAGAATTAGTTCTTGTATATTATCTGAACCAGGTCTTAAGGATGAAGCTCATGAAATCTGAGACAGGTCATATTCACTCCAAAATCAAAATAAATTATATATTTGTGTAAAAAAAAGCTCTTTTCCAAGACAATTTCTGCTCCAATTCTCATGACTTGAACTGAAAGAAAAATCGAATTATTATTACATAACATGAAAAATTATTTATTTGTATTTGTTTAATAGTTTACATAATTATTATATTATTTTTACATTTATTTTATGTATATTACTATATAATAATTCATTTTAATTGTAATACCCACTGCCCAAAAAACAAAACAAAACAAAAAAAACTTTTTTTTTTTTTTTTTTTGGTGGGCAGTGTATATTTATCATCACAGTAATGAGAATTAAAAAAGTAAATGTGCTTAATTGTCATTAAAAAAAAAAGGCTTCATTTTCTTTATGCAAAGTATAATTGATGTACTTTCACTTAAGGGTTAAATATGACCCGTGCATGTTTTTGCAAAGTGTAGATATATCATAAGTGTGACTGGAGAGTGTTTAACAGTAAGAAAGTGTGTTCTCTAATGCCAGATGACCTCTGTTTTGAGCCTCCGTTCGTCTACAACGTGCTTTCACTCGTTCCTAAAAGCAAAACACGGCAAAAAATCCAAATCGTCAAGAAAACTGCAGGAGTGACGAAACATTAAAAACAAAAACATCCCCAACACAAACATAAAAGCCAGACTTATAAAACAAGTCCTTTAAAACAAGCCACTTACAACAACGGAATGTTCAGGTGGTTTCGAAGAGTTTTCGTGTGGTTTCGGATTCGCTTCTGAAATTCTTCACTCGAATATACTTGAAAACTATCCCATACATGATTATTATATAACATGCATTAAAGAAACATATTGCACAAAAAAAAGAATAACATATTCTCTGAGTTGGACTGTCAGTATCGCCTTGATGTGTGTGCATGAGGGCGCGACCGTGTGTGTTGTGTGTGTGTGTGTGTTTGAGGGGAAGCTACGTCTACACCACACGTCTCTTGGTCTTGGATTTAAGGCTGACTCTATATCTCACACTCAAACAGTCTTCGGCATCGGACAGTTGCAGTTTAGTGCTACACTTGCTATTCTAAAATAAAGTACTTTTAAAAACAAACATGTACACGAGCCTCCACTGGATTGAGTTATAAAAACAGGACACACACAAACATCGGCTCACTAGAGACAGGTACATTCGTTTAAAGCATATCTCCGTATGCGTAGCCACCCAAACGTCGAAGACGGCCATGCAAATATGAATTCCACCATCTCTGTCCCCCTTTGATATGTTTGAGGGCTTTAAATAACGATTTAAGTCATTTTTTTATTAAATGCAAGTGAAAGGCTGGGGGGCGTGGCCTGTTTTAAACCCTGCCCACTTCATGCAACCGATTGGTTGGCTGGATAACGTTACGCCTATTTCAGTTTCAGTGCCACAAAATGTATGTAAATGAACATCATAATACATTGCTGCTGACCCTTATCATATGGTTCTGCTTGTGATGAGTGTTAAGGTGCATAGGTTGGTTCGGTCAGATTTCGTTCACCATACTGTACTGACGATGAGGCGACCGCTGCCGAATACAAAACAAACCCAAAATAAACCCCCAAAAATCGTATATATCTACACAGTGTCATCCAAACAAACACAAACGGAGAGAACGATCACTTAGTGCCCAGTCTTTCATAGTGGTTCAGAGGTGACCGAAGTGTCGGACGATGACAAAATGAATCCTCTATGCTACGGCCGTGTCAATGCAGTGCTTTAAACGAGAACAGCCAGGAGGCACTAAGAGGGAGGCATGTGTTCAAGCGTTTACCGCCGCAACATCCCGTCTGGAGAACCACACGCGCCTCCGTTCAGGCGCCGCTGTGGCAGGTCGACGGCCGCTGGCTCCTCCCCCTCTACGTCGGTGGGAGAATCGTCCGTCTGTCACCTCTTGTGCAAGCTGCGCATTTTTTTTGTGAATATTTTAGTACACGTGGCGAGCGCGAGTGGAGCTTCACAAACAGCTCGGGGAACTTGTACTGAGGAAACAAGGTCTCCAGGAAGCCCTCCAGAAAGACGTAGACCAGCCGCCGGTTCAGAGATTGGTGCTGGAACATGTCGAAGACACGCAGGATGCCCTTGCGCGTGGTCTCCGCCCCGATGATGTGCTTCAACTCATCTGATGGGAGGAGAAAACATTCAAAATTTCAAGTCAAATTCATTGGTATTAGTGTTGTAAAAATGTGGCAACAGCAGCATTTCCCCCTAGCATTTTGAGCAGATTTGTAAACACCTCTGATTGGCCGTTTGGTTCATGCGCTCAACAGATAGGTCTCAAAAAACATGTTGTAAATAGACATCTTTGACCCTCTTCACTGAGCGCTTACACAGATACACACGGTAGCATTTGAAAGCTGGCATCTTTTAGAGGATCCGTCTATTAGCGGTTATATTAGGGATCCAATGATAGACGCCTGCTTTCAAACGCTCCTGTGTGTATCTCTGTAAGCACTTAGTGAAGAGCATCAAAGATGTCTATTTATATTTTGAAGCATTGATCATTGTAGCCAATCACAGACATATCTGCTGAGCGCGTGAACATAATGGCCAATCAGAGATGTTTAAGAATCCGCTCAAAATGCTAGGGGGAAATGCTGGTATCGTCACATTTTTAAAATTTCTTGGTACCAATCTAGGTATTTTGATACTATTTGTTTTAACACTTTCCCTAATACTCATTGCATGTACCCGGCATGATGCCCAGGAGTGTGGTTTTGGCGGCGACCCGCGTCCTCATGCGGAGGCTTTTGTCTCTGCGGGGCGGCGTCTCGGCGAGAATCCCATTCGGCCAGTAAGAGTCTCTGCGGAGTCAAAAAAACCCAGGTCAGATGAACCAGAACCACACATTTCAGGACAGACAGTACACGCATGTAATCATCACCTGAATCTCTTCACATAATCAGACACTTGCTCAGGCGAGGTCATGTAGTCGACGTGATCCACGATTTTCCTGCAGTGAAGCAAAAACAAATGTTTGCCGCTGAACAGAGAGGAGAAAAATAAGCCATAATGCGTGTATGATCACGTGTCCATCGCACCTGTTAATCGTGTCTCCATACGTCGCTTTGATGAGCTGCTGTAGGAGGTTTTTGATGTTTCTCCGCAGCCACTGATTTCTCTCCTTCAGGTCAAACACTTCGTCCATCAACAGCAACATTACCCTCAGTGGAATATTATCATCCACCTGCACAACAAAACATTTATGAAACTCACAGCTCTAACTCTAAAATCTGATTAGACAGACCACATGCAAAGTCACTGAAAAAATGACCAATAAACAGGGATGCAAACAAACTGGGGTAAAAAAGGTGACAGTGAGGAAAACGCCCATAGGAGGGTCAGCGCGCCAAGAAGAATATTTTTAAATATCACCTTTAAAATGTGGATTTACAGTTGTCTCAGGCCACACTGACACTGTTGTTATTATGGAAACTATTCAATATGATTATGCAATAATAACAATAAATATAATTTTATTAAATTATAAAAGTAAAAATCAATAAATACATATTATGCAAATAATAATGCAATAATACAATTGTACTGTAAAATAAAAAATAGCTATTTTAAAACAATAAGTATTATTATAATTTTATTAAATTATAACAATTAAATTAAAGTATTTAATGACAAAATAATAATAATTCTATATTTTTAAATATAATTAAATAAAAATTAAAATTCATTTAAGAAACAAATTACTACGGTAATAATACTATTGTACTGTAAAATAAAAAATAAGTATTTAATAATAATAATATTAATAATTATTATCATTATATTAAATTATAAAAATTTAAATCCAATAAAGAAATACATTACTATGGTAAAAGCAATACTGTAAAATGAACAAATTAGTGATAATAATAATAATAATAATAAGATTTTTAAATGTTTTTAAAAGAAGTTTCGTCTGCTCACCAAGGCTACATTTATTTAATTAAAAACACAGTAAAAACAGTAATATTGTGAAATATTATTACAATTTAAAATAACTGTTTTCTATTTGAATATATTTCACAAAGTAATTTATTCCTGTGATCAAAGCTGAATTTTCAGCATCATTACTCCAGTCTTCAGTGTCACATGATCCTTCAGAAATCATTCTAATATGCTGATCTGCTGCTCAAGAAACATTTAATGTGTACAATTGTACAAAAATATTTGTGTACAATATTTTTTTTCAGGATTATTTGATGAATAGAAAGTTCAAAAGAACAGTGTTTATCTGAAATCTAATCTTTTGTAACATTATAAATGTCTTTACTGCCACTTTTGATTGATTTAATGCATCCTTGCTGAATAAAAGTATTCATTTCTTTCATTTCTTTTCAAAAATAAAAATAAAAATTCTTACTGACCCCAAACTTTTGAACGGTAGTGTATAATGCTACAGAAGCTTTGTATTTCAGATAAATGCTGTTCTTTTGAACTTTCTATTCATCAAGGAATCCTGAAAAAAAAGTACACAACTGTTTTCAACATTGAAAATAATCATAAATGTTTATTGAGCAGCAAATCAGCATATTAATGATTTCTGAAGGATCATGTGACACTGAAGACTGGATAACGATGCTGAAAATTCAGCTTTGCATCACAGGAATAAATTACTTTGTCAAATATATTTAAATAGTACACAGTTATTTTAAATTGTAATAATATTTCACAATATTACTGTTTTTTACTGTATTTTTAATTAAATAAATGTAGCCTTGGTGAGCAGACGAAACTTCTTTTAAAAACATTAAAAATCTTAGTGGTTCCAAACTTTTGGACTGTACTGTATAAATATAATAATATATTAATAATATAATATATATATATATATATATACATACTATTTTATTAAATTATAATTAGTAAAAATAAAAAAATATACACATTTCTGTGGTAATATTACTACTGTACTGTAATGTAAATTAAAACAAAAAATAATAATTTTAATTTGACAAATAAAAAACACTAATATTAATAACATCAATACTAATACTAATGTCATAATTTCTTTGCTTTTAAACATTACTACTGTACTGTAAAATAATAAACTGAGTATAATATTATAAATAACAATAAAAAACATTTTTTATTTTATTAAAAAATAAATAAAAATAATTTTAATTTGAAAAAAATATATAATCACTCATATTAATAACATTAGTATTAACACTAATGTCATAATTTCTTTGCTTTTAAACTAGAATTGCTTACAATAATTAAAATAAATGCCATTATTATTAGTGTCTTTAAAAATATTGCGCTGTTTTATAAAAGCAGCAAACCTCTTGAGGCTGTGTTAGAGTGATTTAGCCTAAGTTTATGATGTGATGTTGACTTACGTTGTCGTCCAGCTGGGCCGAGACACGGCAGTGTTCGGGATCGATGTCAGACTTTTGGAGTAAAGGAGGCACCTGCGGAGCATACGTTCATTGGTAAAAGCTCATAAAATATCACCAGTCGAGCTCAAATGCTTTGCCTACGTGCAACCGTATTTCTGCACCAGCTCAGCTATGCATGTGAAATTACTGACTAAAGGCAGAGACTAAGTTTCCCAGTTATACAGAAACAGGCTAAATAAAGTCAACATGTAAAGTGTCCAGTTTCTGAGGTCTTTCGCATTTCACGCTGACGTGCTCTACCTTAAATATGGATTGTTTAATATCCTGGCCAAGTTTCTTAAAATCCTGGCCCACGTCCGCCGAGACTTTGGACACTCCCTCGGCCAGGCTGTCCGGCAGTGACTTCACAGCATTGGACACATTCCGCATGGAGCTCCGGAGAGGATTCACAAACGTGTCCATCTGTCCGAGTCCAGAGAACAGGACAAATTTACAAAAACTGCGAATCCCATCAGACAACAACTATGCCGCTCCCCTCTGGATGAATACATTGGGTTGCGTTGACGCTGACAGCAATTTAATCACTGTTCGTCGCTAGCAGGTGTTCTTACTGAACTGCAGACGTGGATCATGGGAGCTTAATTGTCTTTGCTGCTGCTAATTAACTTAAACCTGCTCAACTTTCCCGCTCCGCCAGTGGTTGATATTCCTCATGTTGTCCTGAATCGCCAACTCTCATTGAATTCAATGACTTTTGGTAACTCCAAATCGCTGTTAGTGTGACAGTTGTTATAGATAGCATGTATGGGTTTTTCATTTGAATTTGTTAATGATTTCTGTTGCAGTGCATTGATTTAATGAGTAGTTTGCATTTACTGATGTCTCCATGCTTCATTTTACAAGCATTACGTTTTCTTGCAAAATATACACCTCTGTGAAAAATTTGAGGTCAGTAAGTTTTTTTTTCTAAAGAAATTTAATATTTTTTTCCACAACGATGCATTAAATCTATCAGTAATTTATAATGTCACAAAATATTTCTATTTCAAATAAATGCTGTTCTTTTGAACTTTCTGAGTCCTGAAAAATGGAGTACTGATGCTGAAAATTCAGCTTTTGATCACAGGAATAAATTACAGCTTACAATATTTTCACATAGAAAATGGGTATTTTAAATCACAATAATTTTTCACATTATTTCTGTTTTTACTGCATTTTTGATCAAATAAATGCAGCCTTGGTAAGCAGAAGAAAAACATTTAAAACTCTTACTGACCACAAACTTTTGAACAGTAGCGTATATTGGTAAATGTTTTATGTTGGTGCATTAAAAAAATGGATAAATATGATTCTTAATTTGCGTTCATTTGGTGAAAAACATGCCTAGATTGATTTCTGGCTAAATCTGGATTTATACACCTTCACTGATTATTCAGAGCATATTTTCTGCATGCGGTCTGTATGTGGCGTTTCTCACCTTGCGCGCAAATTCCCCTTTGCCTTTGCTGTACGCTTTGTTTTCCAGAAAGTCATAGACGTAGGGCAACAGCATGGGGCAGGCCTTCACCATCTCAGGGTTCAACAGCAGCTGTAAGACAAATTCGGCTCTAAGCACACCTGGATCAAAACACCTGAGCTAGCAGAATCCAAAAAAAAAAAACACATGTCCTGATCTGACCCACCTGTAAATATGAGTTCAGGTCCTTCTTCCTTTTCTCCAAAAACTCCCTGTCCATGTTGTTAAAGGTCTTTTTGCCAGGAAGCTTGAGAATCGGACCAAGGCTCTCAAACTAAAGAAAGGACAAAGATCTCAGCAAACTCCATAAAAGCTATTTAGGTCAGAAAATAACTTTGTTCACACTGGCAGACCAAATTTTTACGCATATCCAGACTAACATGGAATCTGTGTTTGCAGAACTCACAGAATTTGAACAAAAGTTTTTCTACACTTCCTTATTCCCTGGCATGTTAGTTTAATAAATATATTGGCTAGTTCATTATGATTTAAAGTACCAATATGAGTAAAGTCCACATCGTTGTTTAACATATTATATCATGTTTAAAATTAATTAGAAATTTGCAGATTCACCCATAATCAGCACAGAAAATGTAGAAAAATGTCCATATATATTTTAAGATATGATGAAATTAGGATTGTTGTGAATTTGTTTCAAGAACCACCAAAATAAAAAATAAATAACAATAATAAAAATACCCATTTTGCTTATAGAGAATGAAAATATCAAAATTTCAATTTCTGAAATAACGGTTTAAAAAAAATTTACTAAATACATATTTTCTTTTTTAAATAATATTATATTATATTATATTATATTATATTATATTATATTATATACATGTATGTGTGTGTGTATAATATATACACACACACACATATTACGGAAGAGGATTAGGGCCAAGCAATAATAAAAAAATAAAACCATCTCGAGATTAAAGTTGTTAAATTTCGAGAAAAAAGTCGTTAAATTATGAGAAAATGTCGTTAAATTCGAGAAAAAGTCGAGATAAAATGTCGAAATTTAATGAGTTTATTCTCAACATTTTATCTCGACTTTTTTCTCGAAATTTAACGAGTTTTTTTCTCGTAATTTAACGAGTTTATTCTCAACATTTTATCTCGACTTTTTTCTCGAATTTAACGGTTTTTTTTCTCGTTTTAGCAATTTATTCAACATTTTATCTCGACTTTTTTCTCGTAATTTAACAACTTTTTTCTTGTAATTTAATGACTTTATTCTCAAGATTTTATCTTGACTTTTTTCTCGAAATTTAACGAGTTTTTTTCTCGTAATTTAACGAGTTTATTCTCAACATTTTATCTCGACTTTTTTCTCGAAATTTAACGAGTTTTTTTCTCGTAATTTAGCAAGTTTATTCAACATTTTATCTCGACTTTTTTCTCGTAATTTAACAACTTTTTTCTTGTAATTT
This sequence comes from Culter alburnus, assembly GCA_028476615.1. Taxonomy (NCBI): domain Eukaryota; kingdom Metazoa; phylum Chordata; class Actinopteri; order Cypriniformes; family Xenocyprididae; genus Culter; species Culter alburnus. Next base: position 172,027 of record JAOTNS010003700.1, on the reverse strand, counting down.
AATGACTTTATTCTCAAGATTTTATCTTGACTTTTTTCTCGAAATTTAACGAGTTTTTTTCTCGTAATTTAACGAGTTTATTCTCAACATTTTATCTCGACTTTTTTCTCGAAATTTAACGAGTTTTTTTCTCGTAATTTAACAAGTTTATTCAACATTTTATCTCGACTTTTTTCTCGAAATTTAACAACATTTTTCTCTATTTAATGAATTTGTTCTCGTAATTTAACAACTTTTTTCTTGTAATTTAAATGACTTTATTCTCAACATTTTATCTCGACTTTTTTCTCGAAATTTAACGATTTTTTCTCGTAATTTAACGAGTTTATTCTCAACATTTTATCTCGACTTTTTTCTCGAAATTTAACGAGTTTTTTTCTCGTAATTTAACAAGTTTATTCAACATTTTATCTCGACTTTTTTCTCGAAATTTAACAACATTTTTCTCATAACTTAATGATTTGTTCTCGTAACAACTTTTTTCTTGTAATTTAAAGTTTATTCTCAACATTTTATCTCGACTTTTTTCTCGAAATTTAAAAATTTTTTCGTAATTTAACGAGTTTATTCTCAACATTTTATCTCGACTTTTTTTTCTCGAAATTTAACAACTTTAATCTCGAGATGGTTTTATTTTTTTATTATTGCTTGGCCCTAATCCTCTTCCGTACACATATATACATGCACACACACATATATTTTTTATTTATTTATTTATTTATTTATTTTTTAATAACATTATTCATTGTCACTTCAGCACATTTCCACCCAAATTGCATTAATGGAAAAAAATATTTATAACAATTAAATTATAACATTTATAACAATAATAACATGTATTACAATTGTCAAGAATCTATACATCAGCGTTGTTTGTTGTACTGCTTGTAAGTTATGCAGATTTAAATTTTTTTTTACTATTATATAGTAAAAAAAGGTAATGTAAAAAAAAAAAATTACAATAAAATAGTCAAATATAGTTTATAAATTATATAGTAATAAATAAATAGTTAAAAAAATCTCCATAACTTAAAGGCAGTACACAATCTACCCTGAAAGGTGACGTATGATGTCCATTTATGGGTAAAATTCTTCAGCTTTCCCCTCGATTCTCTCACCTGCTCCGTGATGCGCATGTGGAAGTCGTGAAAATCGCTGTAGCGGCGGTACGTCTTCCAGATGTCCTCACTGCCGTCGGAGTTCTTGCGTATGACGGTGATGGTGTAGAGGGCGTACGTCTTCCCATGATCGTTACAAACGCCTGCCATAGGAAGTTGGTTTAGAAAAGCATCAACTACAGAGAGGCAGGAGCGATGGAAATGATGGAGCAATAGCCGGCAGGGAAAAGAGAACAAGAACGACAAGACAGACATACAGCGGAGAGAGGACAACAGAAGACAAAGCGACATAGGGACAGAGGGAAAGAAAATGAATGTAAGAAAATAAAGAAATAAAGTTGATGGAATGATAGTCACAGAATAAGATTGAAAACAAAGTGGCAGGAAAAGTGTTGAATCCTTCAAATAAACGAAGCTTGAAAATGAGAAGTGATGACTAGAGAAGAGAGGAACACTGAACATCTCTTTAAATCACAGACTTTTAATTTGAAACCTTAAAACAGTATTTATCTTTTAAAATGGCAAAATTCAGGCACAATTCTCACCTGTATCAGAGATAAAGGCATGAAGCTGAGCAGACTCATCCACGCTCCCGCTGCTGAGATCATCTAATGACTACAAAACACACACATTCATTAGAAACACATCAAACACATTCAGCACAATGTATGTATATATAGATATGAACAATTTTATTTAACATACTAAATTAATGCTTCCTGTTGGAGACCCGTTGAATGACTCTGGAGAAACAGAGAAATAAGAATTCAATTTATGCTACATCTACACTAATTCAGATACATTTGAAAACACATCTTTTTCTCTACGTTTTGGCCTTTCATCCACATTAAAGTGTTTTTGTCCTGCGAAAATGCACTCCCAAGTGGATAAATTTGAATATGCCGTTTTTGTGTTGTAGTAAGGACTGTGAAAACTGAGAATTTGAAAATGTCCAGTTTCATTCTAAAAGTTGTAACCTTCTTCCTGTTTAAGCTTCGCCCTCTTCTGGAAAGGGGGCCGGGAGCAGCAGCTCATTTGCATTTAAGGGACACGTTTTAGACCATACACGGAGTGGTGATGGAGTGCGACCTGAATGCGTCAGTAAGTGGTGAGATATTTCGCTAATAAAATGATTGTGCCAGAAGATTAACATGAGAAATGCATTATGTCTGGTCTCTTGGCATCATCTCAGAGAGCTTTTATTATGTTTTCGCATGTGCAGTAAGATGATTTAAGCATCTTCCAACGTTTCAGAGTGGACGATACATTTTTGGAAAAAGCTTGAAAATGCTAGTGAGGACGGAGCACATTTTAAAAATGAAAATGCCATCTTAAAATGTATCCGGTTTAATGTAGACATAGCCTTAGGAGATGATGCTTAGACTCATTGTTGCTGTCATTTCATGACAGATCTGATCCCGTGTGTGTTTCTCACCTCCGTCCCCGTCATCAGATCCCCTGAAACTGGGTTCCTTCAGCATGTCCAGCTCGGCCAGCATCCGCACATACAGCGGGTGCTGCCTAAAAGACGGGTAATACCGCTCATCCTTCAACATCATATCATACACCTGAAAAACACAGTGAGCTCAATTAGTGGCCTTTTTATTGGTCAGAATACACAAATCACACATACATGCACACTGACCTTTCTCTGGATCTCATCAAATATCTCAGGCGTGGGATCCTCTTTGCTGAGCTTTTGAGCCAGTCTGGTAACAGACGCTTCATCCACCTGCACCCTAGGAGAGGCCTGATTGGAAAAAGAACCTGTCAATCATCACTTCATATCTTCGCTCGCCATGATATATATTGTCTTCCCGCCATGCACTATATGCGGTAAACCTCAGTTTGTTTTTGTGTGAAGTTTAAGAACTGGTAAATCTGAATCATTTCACCTTCTCAGACAGATATTGGTCGTAGACGCCCACCGCAGCAGCTCTCAGCAGCCCTTTGGTTGTCTGGGTGCTCTGCTTTTTTCCATCCCTCTGGCTGCTCTGTAAGACCTCCAACTGCTGCTGCGCCGTGACCCGATAACCCTCCACCGTCAGCCAGAAGAACAGAACCGCCTGACCGCCCATGTGCTGCATGTAGTCTATAGAGAAAGATAAGAAGCAATAAGGGACGAGCTGATGATGTATTTCAAACAAGAGGACAGTTTGTGTATCCATCTCGACTCACCCATGAAGAACTGCAGTGCGATGTTATGCACTAGGATATGTTCCAACGGAATCACACACAACTTCCCAAAATTAGCTGCGAGTTTCAAAGTGTCAACTTCCTGTTTGGCAAAAATGTTAAATAGTCATTCTGAGGGTGAAATGTTAATTGTCAGACAACTGATTAATCGCTGTTAATAATTAAAATGATTTCAAAAGTTAATTTTAAATAATAATTACATTTTGAAAGTCAAAAGTAACATCCAAAAATATTTAATGTTTTTAGAAAACAGTTACTTCTGTATTTTCCATAAACATTATTATAAATAAAGGTACTTTTTTTATTATTTTAATTGTCTGTATAATTATCTGTATAATTTCTTAATTATATAAAACAAATAAAACGCCTACAAAAATATAAATGTATTAAAATACTGCAGACTGAAAATGCATTAGGAGCAATTATTTAATGTTAATAATCTGAAAAATTAATTAATGTTTTTAATTAATATTCATGAATTACAATACAGGAAGTATAAATGAAACGGGGAATTTGGTTACCTTTCCTGATTGTAGCCTTTGTATTCGTGTTTCACAGACTTTCTTCACAAAAAGCAAACTATTCATTTGATTCTTTATTATGTTGATATCTGTGAGAGAGGAAGAAAAGGAAGAGTAAACAATGTTTGTTATTATAAAGCCCTGAACTTTGCCTCATATTTTCCAAAATATACCCCAGAATTCATTGTTTATTTCCCAACCGAATAAAAAAAGAAAAAACCCTGACATTTAAGTGTATGTAAACACAGTAGTGGAGTGCATGTGTGTTTACCGTCTGCGCCCGTGTCCAGAGATCGGAGATGCTGAAGCTCCTCTAGGACTTTGTCTTTGACGGCCTCCAGCTCGGGCGGTTTGTCCGTCAGCTTTAAGATGTTCAAGAAGGCCTCATAGTTACAGCTTGAGTCACGAATCTAAACACACACAAAAACGCTTTAAAGGGAAAGCAAATAAATTTATAACACGCTTCTCTATTATACGAACAGAGTAGGTCTCACCATCCAGATGACGAACTGATTGATGTAATCAGGGTCACTGAGCTGGTTAATTAAGGGCAGCAGGACTCCTCTGGCCAAAACTTCCTGCAGGACATCAAAGAATCAATCAATTAATCATCATCAACAAGTTTGCCCAGTTGCAAAACACGAAAGCTGGAGCTCTAATCTTTTAGTCTCAGCAGCAAGACTTGTCAGGACCAGATAAGTCACTTCATGAGTTCAAAACAGAATCCTGCTTTCTGTAAATCCCTGATCTGGTGTCTTAAAGGATTTAATACTACTTAAGCTCTTTCAACAGCATCTGTGATATACTGTCAATTACCATGGAGAATAATCTTTCCAAATGAAGCTGCATTTTTAAAGGAAAATACATTTATTGCAGTACAATGAATGATAATTTATATATTATAATAGTATTTATTAATATTTTGAATCATCTTTTATTTAAATGTTAGTTTTAGTAATTTTGCTTTAGTCATTTTTATTTTCTATTTAGCTTTACATTCTTATTTCTGATTTAGTTTTAATCATTTTAGTACTTCAACTAATTTATTTCATTTTCGGTTAAGTTATCATCTAATATTTATATTGTATTTTATTTTAAAGAACGAAAAACTATTTTAATAGTACTAATTGGAAGGCAGAAAAGGTTACAGGGTTTAAAAATCAGAAAGTGCTTGCATAAAATGTATGGTTTTTTGATCTGTAATGGTTTCCTCCATGTAAACACTGCTTTACAGTATTCCTCCCATGTTACTTTCTTTAGCCGGCCATAACATTAGTTTGAAAGATTTTTATTTAAATGCATTTGGGACTGATTTAGGAAGTGTGCGTTTATGTCTCACCCTGAGGAAGTATCTCATATTCTTGTTGTGGAAATCTCCAGAAGGTAGTAACAGGTACAGCAGCACCTCACAGAGATCCCGCAGGTAACCTGCACCAAAAACACACTACAGTCAAACCTTCAGCACAAATGCAACATACAGAACAGTCTGATCCTCAACCAAAGCTATTGCAGGATTCTGCAGGGTTTTTAAAATCAAATTTAAGGCTTTTAAGATCTTTTTAAAGATTGGTACAAATAAAATTAAAACTGTATGTCTATTCAGAGCAAACCAATACAATCTCAAAATAAATCATGTCTCTCAGAGTCTTTTATTTAATTAAACAAGCAAGCTTATAATATTTAAGACATTTTATTCATTATGTATTGAAAAAGGTTAACGTACCAACATATTGATACAATACATAGGAATTAAAGGTTGAACGATATTATTACAGATTACTGTGCAGATACTAGTAAAAACTATATATACTGAATGTGTTAAATTATGTTCTTAGTCTTTCCTTCCTGTGACGTATATAGAAGCTACAAAAGTTTACACTGAATTCAATGCCAGATATAGAATTTTATGCATAATGTGAGACTTTTAATTATAAACAAGCCTTAAATACGCAATCTTATTTTGTAATGTCTATGAATTCTACTCAATCAAAAAACGAGGGAGATAAAATATGTACTATTACAACCATTTTCACTATATTACAATATAAACACCATTAAGTAAACATTGTAAAAATGCATCAACATTAGATAAATAAGTAATCTCTTGGCATAAATGTATTCAATGACTGCGAATTGATCTGAAACTATGGGCACGTAAAATGCCTAACAGCACCGCATTTTTACTTTGAAACATTTACTTATATCATCATCTTTTGAAGTTTAATGATCACATTAACCTGCATCACGATTCCTGTTTTTTCCATCGAAATTTTCAAATAGAAGACCTCTTCACATGATAATTAAGATTTTTCTCATACCACTTAATATATTTAAAACTATATATGACCTTAAATTCTATAAAACCGATGTTTAAGACTTGTTAAGGACCCGCAGGAATCCTGTATCTTATGATTTTAGAAGTCTTGGAATGTTGCGCACAAGTTAAACAAACAAGTTTCATGTTGTTTTTGTGCATTTTTAAATTCAACAGTTCCTGTTCCTAATCACTTTCAGCATCTGAAAAAAGTAGCGTGAACATTCATCAAAACTCCTTTTTGTGTTCCACAGAATAAAGAAAGTAATTTGGTTTTGATAAGACACAAGGGTGAGTAAATCATTTGTTATAATTCATCTGATGATGGTGGAATGAAGATGTGATCACATGTGACATATACACACACACCATGCTTCCACACAAAATGGGATTCTTGTTTTCTCTGATTGTCAGTCAGTCACCAAAAGTGTTTTCAAAGCATGTCAATGCATTAATGACTGGGTGTGTGTTTGTATTTTTTGCTAATCAAGTCTTTCAGCGTGTCTGGCCTATAAGATCTGCCCTAGAGAAGTATGTACAACTTATTCATTGTTACTATTGTTGACATAAAATACGCCTTGAATCACTGGGCTGGAGTCTTTGATCTGTCTATAGACACAAATCTGACTTGCTCTGTGTTTATCTTACCTTCTTCATCCTTGCGTGACATGCACACCATGTCTCTACAAATATTCCTCTCCATTTCTACCTCCGCCTCAAAAAACGAGTCCAACAGCTCCTCAGGAGCATCACCTGCCGCAAACACACAAATAACGTCATGCACTTGCTGACATTATGAGTCATTAAAATCAAGTTCACATTAAAGACTTAAAGCCCTTATGTCAGTAATCAGGCATTAGGAAATCAACTATTTATTACTTGCTACAACAATTTTAGTCCTGATATTGAGATCTTTACACTAAACATCTTATTGTAAAGTGTTACGATTATTGCTTTTCTTGGTTTAATCGGTCCATTGATAAACATTTTGTCTAGGTTTTGCAGACAATGTGTATTGAGAGGAAAGAATGATAATTACGTTGTTTAGGATCTTCTCTCTCATTCAGCCTCTCTTGAGCTTTCCTGAAAACACGCAGATGAGTTGCAAAATCATCCACCAGTCTGGTGGTGAAATACGGCTGCCAGTCCACCTCTTTAGACCTGAGGAATGTAAAGATTGAAGATCAATGAATCATGGGAGTTACAGTCTCCATTTCAACATGGTGTTTACCAAGGAAAATGTGTAAGAACTTGTGAATGCAGTGTTTGGTTTGTGGTTAGGTGTTGCATCGGGCCTGAAACCCTCTGCAGCAGTGATTTTAAAGCAGATGTGAGGGTAAACGGGCCTGACAGGTGTCTCACCTGGTGGAGAACTGGACGAGGGCGTTCTGGACTGTCTGACGGATCTCCAAGAGGAACGTTTCATCATCACTCAGTGTGTAGTACCAATACTGGATATAGTCCCTCAAAGCAAACTGGATGACCTGATGAATGACATGAGAAGAGGATCAGAACAGGACACTATTTGATTAAAATAATGTCAAAAAGATCATGAAAGAGTATATACATGAGAAGTGAGCGAGAGGTATAGTCTATGATAATTAGGGCTGTCCCCTAATATTCAACTAATCATTAGTCGACTAAAAGAGGCTTTCTTCAACCAAAAATTTTTTTAGTCGGTTAGTCGTAGAAAAAAAAAAACTTGTGGCGAAGTCACACAGTCCGTGAGGGACAGATCATTATTGGTGGTTCTTTGTGATAATTACAGGAAATACAAATGTTTGCCTATCATCCACTGACCTCAAATATGGCTTATCATTTGAAACATGTGAGTAGTAGTAACTTTACATGGCTGCTTGCTGTGACATTAACCTAGATAAATGTGTGCTATTATTATGCCCATATCCAAGTGTTTGTGTGGAGCATGGAAGCTGAACTATAGCACACGTTACTGCATGAGATGGAGGCGCCGGTGCGATCACTTACATTTTTTCTGATAACAGCGGAAACAACTTAAAATACTCTGTCATTTTTGGTCATACAGATAAGAGTAATACATCATTCGAAACTAAGGGCATACTTTTATTTGTGTAAACTCACGATAACAAGAAAACGTTGTGCCTTTGTAAAATAAAGAAAACAAACAGGGTGCGCTTTCTGTCGCCTCAGTCTCTGTGAACTTGAGCGAGTCAAAAAAATAAACCAAAACTCAATGTATACTTGCCTCACAAACATGAGAAATATATCTATAGAAAGCTTGAAATGTCAAACAATCATCAACCAATTCAAGTGGAAAACAAATATTCTCAGATTATGTAATCTGTGTGAAACATGCATATAGGTGTGTATATTACTGTTCAGTTAATCTCTGTAGCCGAAAACACAGAAAACATTATCAATAAATTTCAACTTTTCATTATTAAAATGTTTAGACAGTCTCCTTGCTGTTTTCACGAAACATTCATAACCATTACTTTTGCCGGTGCACTGCTGCAAGCTTTATGCGTGCACTTGAGCGCTGATTAGGCTATCTATATAGGCAATTAAAGGCTCATTATTATGATTTATATGGCTCATCAATATACACGTGCGATTAGTCGACTAATCACTTGAATGACTAGAAAAATCTTTAGTCGAGGGCAGCTGTAATGATAATATCGTAACTGTTGTTTTAATGATGTGGAAGCTGACATTATTGAGTAAGTCACTCACTTCGCAAAAACCAAACAAAAAGCATGCCTTGAGAGAGTGAATGCTTACACTGCATGATGCAACCTAATATAATGCAGTTAGAATGACACCAAAATTCAATATATGGGGTAAAATAAAGCTGCGTATTAGAATTTATATGATATAGTATAACAATATCACACAAGCAAAGGTGCTGTTTTTCCCCAATTGTCAGCACAGTTTAATAAAAGTTTGAGTAACATTTTAGACTCAACATTGTCAATATTGTCTCCAAACAAAACCGCAACAGAACCATTGTGCATCTCCGAAGCAACACACAGTGATGTTTCGTTCCTGAATGAATTTGAATGAATCGGTTGAATGAATGACTCAATAACTCATTCATGATTGCAGTGACTTGCCGCCAACTGTACGTTTTAGTTTCATATTTAAAGTCCATTTACATTTATTTATTTAGCAGACAAGTTTATCCAAAGCGATACAACAAGCTATTCATTTTAAGGGGCAATAAACATGAGAAGTGCTAGCAACACAAAGTTTCAGACATTGTTCAAATAAAGTATTTAATTTAAAAAGATGATGCACACATCTAATAAGATTAGAAAACATTGCCCTTATAAAAGTAAAAATGCCCCAGGAAATCAGTTTAATGTGGCAAATATCACCCCAAACTGAAAAAGTTATGCCGCACACTCTTAATATACATGAGTACATATGTGTGCGAAAAACATCAGGCACGAGGAAATGTATTTTTCTCAATCATGTGCCCTGAATTCTTGGCACAGACACAATAACCCATCACTTCTACCACAAAGGGGTCCACACTGAACAGAACAGCTCGCAAACCTGCTGACACACTCTCATGACTGCGTTTAACTTTAACACAATTTCCTCAAAACGTCAGACTAGTATAGAATGAGTTACACAATGATTTTGGTCATGAAGAGCTCTTATACTATGATTTTAACAGGGTCATATCATAGAAAAGGCACACTTCCCACATGGAGGCTGTTCAAAACAGTAGGAAACATCATGCTTCCTTCTAAGATACCTTGTTTTAGCGAAATTCTCAGGTAGACTAATCCAAAAATGCACTGCAAAGATTTAAATAAAAATGTATTAAATTTAATGGAAATTATTGAATTAATGATTAATAATGAATTATACAACTATTAAGTATGTCCAACTTTACCCGGATACGTACAGCACGCTCATGTTCAGTGGTACATACTATATAGCAAATCAAAACTACTTGATTGTTACATCATCATTAAATCGTCGTTATATCTCATATAATTGTTGCTGCCTATGTAGAGCGTTCTAAATCATAGTACATGAGAGTTAGGATGATGTCTTAAAAGATAGCTGTCTATGCGGGCAGCTGACTAGGTGTTGCAATGTACAATCGCTCATGTTTTCAGTATTTCGCAACTTAAACAACAATTTAAGAGAGACAGGTATGTCACTTACATATCCAAGGTGTAGTAGTAATAAAACCTGTTTTCTAAATGTCAAAGAGAGGGTGGAAAATTGTCATGAAACAACAACATTGTGGTTTTATGGTGTGAGGAACCTATTTGACTAACATTAAAAGTAGCCTTCATGGAAGCAAATAAAAGCTAAAGTGTAGAAAATGGTCCCATCAAAAAAGTGACCCTAGCAGAATATATGCATTGTAAGCAGACTCAAACCTGATTCAGTAAAGCATGTGAGAGCACTGACTGAAAACAAGCTGAAGCGAGTGTCATGTGCTCATCAGTTTTATAAAAAAAACTCCAGTTCAGCCTAAACTCTCAAACTAGCTGATCCAGCGTCTTACTCATGTCACAGGCAGAAACAAACAATGTTTGTGAAGCGACGACTCGACAGTCTGAGAAATCCTCATCAGTAGAGAAACCACATGTTCCTCAAACACACGAGCGAGCACTTTCAGCCACGTCATGTTCATTGGTCTGTTTGGTTTTGTTGACAGTACCTGCTGCAGTGGCTCATCTATGATATTGGATCCTGTCAGACGACGGTCGATCTTGATGGGTTTGGACTCTGATTTCATCTCTTCCGAAACCTGAGGAACAAATACAGACTTAAAAAACAGTCACTTCACATGCATTTCACTTGATATAAAAATATGTCTTAGACACACTAAAACTCAAAGCTATGGAAGTTTGTTTCCGCCACTAAATTGCGACTTTTTATCTCACAATTCTTTGAGTTTTAAAGTCAGAATTGTGTGATATAAAGTGAGAATTGCGAGTTGTAAACTAGATCAGTGGTTCCCAAACTGGGGTACGTGAGGTGACAAAAGGGGGTATGTGAACAAAATGCTAAGTAGTTCATTTAATTCTACATTAAAATAATATTAAAATAGAGCATGTATTTCTAACTGCCAAAATGTCGTAAATCCAGTACATTTAATCAAAACCTCATCATTTGCAGTCAAAATGACTGTATCCACACAAGAAGCATGCATATGATAGATTGCGTGCAGAATCTGCTGCCTTAAATCGCGCTAAATTACAGTCATTCTCGACAGTGCACCTTTGTGAAAGTGGGGATTTAGCACTTACTCGCATGAAGAACAAATATAGACACAGATAATGAATTAATTTCGATTTAAGACTCAAACTTTCTCCGGTACAAAAACATACCTTGTGTGAGTTCTTGTATTTAACGATGATAACGAGCAAGAATGCAATTGTTTTCCCAAATATCCACATGACTGCAAACGTGACATTATTATACAACAGGTCAAAAAACAAAACGTACATTTTAAACACAGTACTGCCAGTATTTACTCTATTTTGAAATGAAATAATAACGAAAACCACAGCAGAACTACAACACACGTCTGTGTTTCGTGAACAAATCTGCGGCTTTGAACGAATTGTGAGAGTCGATTCAATGATTCATTCACAGCCACTTGCTTCGTTACTGAATGAATGACTCGATGACTCACTTATAAAAACAGTGACTTGCTGCCACCTACTGGCGGTTTTAGTTTAATATTTAAAAGTTTTACTAAGTTTTACCATCATTGCATATTTCTCTATTGAACATTTTTATTTAAAACATTATTTATTTTATAAAGTTATTCATAAAGGTAAAAAAATGCACTGGAAAATCAATTTAGGGGGCAAATATTGTCCCTTAATGGTAAAGGTGTGACTGCAGTCGAAGTGGAAGAGAGGGGGTACGCGGAAGGATGGTAATGCCTTCAGGGGGTACTCCACGCTAAAAAGTTTGGGAACCACTGAACTAGATTAAAAGATTAAAAACTCACAATTGCGAGAATTGCGACTTTATATCATGCAATTCTGACTTTTCTTGCAATTGTGAGTTTTTAATCACACAATTTGACTTTATATCAATTGTATTGCTTAAATGCATTACAAATGCTTTTGTGTGTTATGGTAAACACAATAAATTAAAACCAAATCAAAAGGAAGACAGATATGCGAGCGTTTGCACACCTTCAGTATGGCCGGCTGTGTAGATGGCAGGTAGGAGTGTTCGCACCTTTCCAGGTGCTTCTCTGAGTTTGTCTTTCCAAATAAAAGCAGCACTACAAAACCCCTGGAGAGAGAGGAGAGAGAAGAGTGAGATTGCAGCATCATTCTAGAGCATCAACAGGTGTTACAGATGTTAAAGCACACTGATGGTGTTTGAAACAAGCATTAGTTGTGATCCACTTACCCTCCAATGAAACAGAGGATGTAGAAGGCCAGATAAAAGATGGCAAAGGGTCCAAATGAGATGAGGAAGAGGACGACTCCCAGACCCCCCCATCCCCAGATGGACAGACTGGCCTGAAAGACAACACATAGTTAACAACATTATTTCTTATCTTTGGCTTACTGTGAGTGCTCTCGCAAATTGATCAGAATGAAAGCAGCATAATTGAAAATACAGAAGAAAAGCCATGTCACAACCACAGCTACTGAACAACTGAAATTAAACATCATCATCATCAGGGTCTAAAATGTTTTTTGAAAACACGGGTGAATTAAGGAAATTTCCTGGCCATGTAATTGCATTTTGCACTATTTCATTAAAATAATGTTTTATATCCAGGACAGCGGCATTGTTTCGTTGCGAGCACCTGTCACAAAAACAGGCTCCTCGTGATTTTGTTTGTACTCACATGTTGTGGCTTAAGGTGTAGAAAAATACTTTTGCTGTCCTAGTTACTGTTCAAATAGGTGAAGCTTTTCTTTAGCATTCATAAATCTCTTTAATGTGATTCACTCTTGCCAGACAAAATCAGTCAGATTCTCATTCTTGCATAACAATTAAAGTAGCAAAGTTAGAGGCCAACTTGCCAAAATGCAAAAAAAGTTTTTTTTTTTTGCTCCTGATCATCATCATCATAACAAAGACCCGGAAGAGGAAATGAATTCGCTGCTGGAGCCTTCAGGCAGCAGACGGTTAAAGGTTTTTAAAAGACTATAGGAGAGATGACACAGATGAGACAAGAGAGTGTGACTGAGAATGGGTCCAGTGGACAGGTTTCCTGTTTTTTCCAGGACAGGAAACTCAGTGACCCAATCTCTGGCCTTCCCTTCCTTCTCCTGAGATGATCGCTCTCTCTCTCTCTCACACACACACAAACCCTAACACACATCTCTCTGTGCGCCTCAGATCTGAAGGGTCAGACCTGGAGTGTGTCCTGCTCTGCTGACGTGTGTTAAATAAACATCACCTAAAAATATGATCAAATGTTCATGGACCCTTTTCATAGACTGTGATGACGCATTTCCACAGTTATTAAAGTCAGCATGAAACAGAAGCTGTGATAGTCTTTTATTCTCTATTGTGCCGTATATCTGAGTGAAATGACTTCTGCAACAAGAACAAATGTAGGGCGGGACTTGATACTGTCCATGGGGAATTGATTGGATAGTTGTGGTTTGCTATTGGTGGATCTCATGTGAGTGACAGGTTGCCCCGCCCTCACATCAGTAAACACATCATCAGAGAAGAGATGTCACTGCAAGAGGAAGGGGAAGTTATTCTGATTAAAGACGGCGAGGCACATGAATTAAAAAACATGATGTGCATGGATTAATCATTTATAATAAATAATGCAATATTCCTTAAAAAAACAACAATTGTATATTTTGATTTCATGGTGACTTTAATGGTCTAAATCTTGCATGTTTTCTATATTTCAATACATTTTTAAAAAGTAATTATATACATTTATAACACTATACTTTCTGTTATATTACCCTGACCTAAAATTACAGAAATCTAGTTAATGCTGCTGAGTGAGTGTTTCCAATACAACTGATTAACATAATCAATCTCTCATTTTTTTTCCCCCTTTGGAAAGTCACAGAAACTCTTATGGATTTTTTTCTTTTATTATTGGAGCAAACGAGCACGTAATCTGTTGTAGTTTCAGTTCACCACTATAGAAGTTTCCAAATCTATGACGACTTCTGCTTCTGAGAACTCTGGAAATGTTCGTAATGGAGAAAATAATGAGAGCAAAAGAAAATGAGAAAATAAAGTGCAAAGAGAGTGTAAAAAAAAGAAATGGCAAAGGAAAGAAAAAGAAAGACTGCAAAAGAGTAAAAGAAAGCAATCTATATATCTATGATTTCAGATAAACCCACCTCTAAACGTCATATAAAAGATGAATGGTTGGGCCACTGTACAAGTCAATCAAATGGTCTTTTCCTGTCAAAGTGTGCAGTTTTTGTCCAGAACAAGCTGTAAAAGCACTGATTTAACTCTGTGATTCATTGCAGTAGCACAAACTCTAGTAACCCTGTAACCTGTTGAATCAGATCATTCATGACTTGTGCTGACATCCTGTGGATTTGGACAAACAGCATAACAAACCTGCTCTGGATGCTGCTGTAGCGTTCTAGAGATCATCCTATACCACAGACACAATGCACGTATGTGTTAAAGAGACGAACAGACAGGCTTTCACACGTGTGGAGTGTCACAGGACTGCAAATCAGCCGCTGGCAAACTATTCCATCAGCTTACAAATAACAAATCGCTATGGTGGATGCTATTAGAGCAAGACAAATGACATTTTTACATTATCTTGCTTGGTTTTTTATGAGGATTGCTTAAGACTCAACTTATAAGAGTACTGTACCCTGAAGTCTCTGTGATCCTTTGTCTCTATTTAGCTTGTGCCTATCTTTTAATGTCCATCTGTGGGATTTTATCACCTGTTTAATTGTCCATTATGTAAAATCATGAGTCTGATTACTTTGTAAAGTAACAGCACATCTCTCCTCAACAGAAACATGATTTGAGAAATCATTCATGTCTGTTTGTCATTTGTCTCAATTAAGGTAGGGCCCTATAATTTCCGCAATCACAGAATCACGGAATCCATTCATAAAAACGGAATTTTTCTATATAACACGGAATGTCACGGAATTTGTCAAATTTTTCATGAATGAATTAAAAGCAGGTCAGTACACTTAAATTAAATCGCGATATAGACTAGTGTCTGTGAATATTAAACTGCAAAAAGACTATTTAAACATGAATCCTGCATGCCTGTGTGCCTCTGAAATGAATGATGCGGAAGCACATGCAACGCTCGCGGTGTTTTCGTCCTCTGTCGCCTCACTATATGAACGCACGAATTCATCTCCAGAGCTGCTCTGAAAGTCACTTCATCAGCATTTAACCGCTTTGTTTGAGAAAACTACCGTCATAAACACAGAGAAACTCAAAGCTCAAGGCAAACCGTCAAAATAAAAGTTCGATTTAACTTGACAGAAACATATTACTGTTGTACAGTAGAATTTAGATAAATCAATTTAACAATAAAAATTATTAAAATATATTTTTAAACAATAATGTCAGTGTTTCTTCCGTGTTTTAATTTTAACAGTAAAGCTCTGTTGTGCAGCACATTGTTTGACAAAAAAGTTTAATTTCATGATTAAAAGATAAATTAAATGGCATGCATTCATTTGTTTGCCAGAAAAATTTAAACACATTACAGAACTTCTGAAAAAAAAAAAAATCATAAAAATATATTTTTTAATTAATAAATATTGTTGTTTTTAAGAATTCAATTAATTAGACATGCTTTTTGATTATTAAAATGGAATTAAACCATTAAAATGGAATCCAGAAAACGAATTTGGTAAAAATAAAATTTGAGGGGAAAGATAAAACGTTTATCATAGGGCCATAAAAAATGTTTTTTTTTGTTAAACTTTTATTAAATGTGGTAATTGGACAAGATTCATTATTTTCAATTAATTTGACATGCTTTTGATTACTAAAATTAATTTAACCATTAAAAATGGAGTCAAAAAATAAATAAAACGGAAAAAACGGAATCCAGAAAAATTAAAAATTGGGAAAAAATAAAACAGAATTTGGGAAAAAATAAAACAGAATTTGGGAAAAAATAAAACAGATTTCATAGGCCCCTATTAAGGGAATAATTCAGCAAAAAAAAAAAAAAATTTTCTGTCTTTATTTTTCGTTCCAAAATTGTTTCTTTCATCCATGGAACACAAATGAATCTGTAGATATCCTTGCCTAAAATGAAAAAAACACCATAAAAATGTTCAACACAATGTCTGAGCTGAAATTTAAGTCATTATCAATAATCTGTTTGCACCAGTTCACTGTTCAGTTGATTTTGAGGGGAAGATTATCAGTGAATAATGACTTAAATTGTGACCAGTTAGTTGTATGAAATCAAAAGATGGGTAAAAAGTAGGGGTGTGACAAGAACTTGTGCCATGATTAAAGTGTGACGAGATTTCTTGTCGAGGTGAAAAGCTATCTCGCGATACTGCCATGACAGAGTGTGAGGGTGAAATTAGGATAGAATATGCCACCGCCACATTTACACCTCCACTGTCGTTTTGCTTTTTATATCAAATAAATCCATTTAATTTAGTTGGATAACAGCTCATCCAACACAAGCAGCAGGAATTGGAGTTATCACGTGACGAGAGTAAGTGATGAGATGACTGACAAGACCATGGCGGAGGATTCGTTGCACAACAGAGCCTAAGCGTCCGAAAAATGTCTTATCTTGTAGAATTCACACTCAGCATCGCCGCTCTCTATTCACAGAGTACATGCGATCACGAAATGCAAGCACGCATTCAAACGCGATTTCAATACTCCATATTTTGAAAGTGGCTCCCTGATACATGCAAATATCTCCCAATATGAAAACTATCTTAGGCTGGGCTGTGTAGGTGTAACCATCTCTTAGCTCTGTATCAGGCTTGAAGAAAAATTGGGTCTCTATTTGCACTTTGAATATTGAGAGAGTGCTTTGATTATGGTTGCACTTATTGTTTTCACTTAAGACTAAGAGAAAGAGAAACTGTGTTATTCATTTTTATTTATACGGTTTTATTTCTATGATCAATTTGTGGAAAGGAGTTCAGTTAGGAGGTCAAAAGTTCTCAAATGAAATCACACAGGTCAGTTGACCTTTTACAGTGCTTGAGTATTGTTGTCGTTTACTGAATATGATAATTCATTCTCAGAAAGCAGAACTGAAATGACTAGTTAAAACATTTCAAATGCACCTGCAGACTATTTTTCTAGTCATGTATTTCATCACTGAGGATTTCTTAAAAATATTGTGAAAAGTCTTGTCTCGTTCTCGTGAACTCAATCTTGTCTCGTCTTGTGAGCCGTCTCGTCACACACCTATTAAAAAGTCATATAGACGACGCTAAAAGTGCTTTTGTGCTTATTTTGAAGCATGACAGTTCCAGCCACATTGAAAACAGTAAGCAGCACATTATTCAAACTTTCTCCTGTGCTTTGTGGAAATAAAGCCAATCATACATGAACAACATAAGGATGAGTAAATACTAAACAATGACCAATTCAATTGATTAAACAGTCATTGTAGTTCCTTTTTTCACACATGTTAGAGAATGACAGACAGACTACATCCCATGTAATGACAAACAAGGTCACCACAAATGAGAAACACAGTTTCTCGACACAGTTAAAGAGTCCCGATGTTTCTACCTAAAAGTGCAACGAACGTGTCTGCTCTGCTATGCATTTAGTCTCAATGTGCGCAAGTAAACTTCATCAAAACAGTGACACCAGATAACAGAGAAAAGGAAAACCAGAGAAAAAGCCTAATCAGAGAAAAATCTTTCAGTTCTAACAATTTATGGACTAGTTAATATTAGCAGTTTATGCACTGTGTTTTTTAGATAAAGGGATTTGCACAAACGCACATGCAATCTAGCCGTTTGGAAAATGTCCCTGACTGTGGGAAGTTTTCTGTGTGCTCTAAAAAAACCCGTTATCATGACCAAACTCACCTCTAAAGAAGATAAAAGCAGATTACAACATACGGTGGACTAGAAACCCAAAGCTGCTCTCTTTGTTGTCAAACACACAATAATCCAACAGCCGTTTTATCTTTAACATGTTTTCACATCAGAGCAGATCACATAAGGTAGGGCTGCACGAAATATTGTTTTAGCATCGATATCGTGATGTGTGCATCCTTGTGCAATGTCAAGTACAGGGATCGTACTGTAGTTGACCAGTACAGCACCCATAGTTCGAAATGCACGTGATTCTCGGATTAATTGCAAAGTTTAACCATCATACAGTCAAAGTTTATCATTTGCACGTGTTTCATTTTGAACATTCAAGTAGTTTTAAAACATTCAAGCACAGAAAGACATGAAAGAGAACTCAATTCAGAATTCACACGCTGTTTTCAGTGCGCAAACACTGAACTTGACTCTGTGCACCTTCTATATACTAGTATATACTTTTGCCTATGGAAAAGCTACAAAAACATGTTTTTCAAGCATTGATCATTGTAGACAAGCACAGATGTATCTGTTGAGCGCGTGAACACAATGGCCAATCAGAGGCGTTTAAGAATACTAGGGGGAAATGCTGGTATCGTCACATTTTTAAAATTTCAGTACCAACTTGGTACCGAAGTCGGTAATTTTGACAACCCCACTTAAGATAAACTTATTCATGATTCTTTCTCTTTTACCACCAGCATTACTATGGTGACTGTCAGTATATGTTAAAGGCACAAAACAGATATTAGTAGCAGTGTGCATTGTTGAATTACTTGGTTTAAATTTAATTTATCTTGTTAGTAAATTACAGTTTTATATTGTAAAATTTACAGGTTGTTCTGTAAATATGTTTACATTTTTACTGTATTTTTTCCAGAATTATTTACAGTGCTGTTTATTCCATTAGTATATTTGTTCTATTGTAATCATCTATGCTTGTAATTTGTTTATTATTTTCTATGCAGATTCACTTGCCTACAAGATCACACCAATCATTCTAGAATGATTTATTCTTTTCAAATAGAGCTATTCAAGTCACCTGGTGAAATTGTTTTCAAATCATAATATATATCAAAGACAAACAAAACATTGCAATGTCAGTTTTTTCCAATATCGTGCAGCCCTGACCCAAACATGAGGTGACAGTCTTCTCCATCCAGTAAAAGAGACACGCTGTGAGTTTGAGGACAGATGCAAGAGGACATTGTTACAGTCTAATAAACCAATTAATCATCAGGCTTTCATATGAGACAGAAAGGTGTAAAGCTGTAACATTAATAGGACTCTTAACAGTGATGAACTCATTCTGTCTTCACAGAACGGGTCACCAAAGACTTTAGCCAGCTTAAGATTATTATTCACAGACAGGAGCAAACAAGCTCCATCTTCTTAAACAGCAAAATTCATTAACATTATGCAGCATGGCAGTGCATGGTACGGCTGTCGGCCTAAATACATGGATGTTTCTAGAACATGATCCTCAGCTAAGATAAAGCCATTACACGCACTCCAAGCCAATAAAGTGAGGGTGAATTGGCGCTGAGGAGAGCTCATAGGATGATCACCGTGAGTGTCAAATAGTTCCCAAAGGTTTGAAGAGTGATCTCGCACAAAACTCATCAGGCTTTGGCATTTAATTCAGGCTGGTCTCAGAAGTCTATTTTAAGACCGGTGTAAATACCCCAGGCTCAAGTGCCGATGCCCTGAGACCAAAAGCTGTGTGTATAATCCAGATCTATGCCTTCTGAAATATATATAAATAAATAAAAGAGTAAAAGTTTTCTACATTAAACTTATTGCCATTTAAATAAAATAATGTTCTTAAAATGTCACCCCTGAGAAATCAAGTAGTGTTTGTTAAGACAAACATAACTATTACTATAACTATGACTCATACTTTAGAGATCTAATACTCTTCTAAGAAATCAGACTAGGGATGCATGAAAATGTCACTTCAAAATGGAAAATACAGTTAAGTGCAACGTGCGGCACAAGTCTATCATATAGGCTACATAAAATTATAATGAAAACATTGTAATTTTGTGCTTGGATTTACATTAATCGGCCAATTTATCGGTTATCATCTTTCGGCCATATAAATCAAGCATTTTTGCCTGACAATGATGTGAAACAAATCTTGTGAAATAATCAGGTTTGGATTTACATTAATCGGCCAATTTATCGGTTATCATCTTTCAAATATAAAGAATTATCGGTTATAGGTATCGGCCAATATGTTCATATCGGTGCATCCCTAAATCAAGCATATTTTTGCCTGACAAATGATACAACAAGTGAAAAAAATCATGTGAAACTTTTTTTTGTAATCAGACTCTCAAAAATTATATAAAAATTTGGATATAGATTAATCGGCCAATATAGGTTATCGGTTATCTGCTTTTAAATATAAAGATTTATCGGTTATCGGTATCGGCCAAAATGTTCATATTGGTGCATCCGTAAATCAGACATAATATTTTTGCCTGGCAGATGATAAAACGGTTGAAACAAAATCTTGTTATAACTATATCACTGCAAAAACAAACACATTCCTTCATTGCACAGGCTACAAACATGGTGTAGCTGTGAAATAACAGCCTGGCAGTATTAGATAATAACACCCAGCTAATTAACACAGCTTCACAAAGCTTTGATAAGGAGCAGATAATGAGATTTACATGAGCATATATCGGACAGCTCTGATGGGCATAAACAGGGCACACGCAGAGACTGCGTCCAGCATGCTGGGATAGCTTCAGCGCACAGGTGAACTGAGCTACTCGTGTTGTAACACGAGCCTGACTCTGAGTCAAGTGCTGCAAGCCATTTACAGTTTTGCATTCCTCTGTTGACACACAACCAAGCCGTATACCATACAAGAACACATACTTATAATTTACTCCTGAGAAAAAACAAAAGGAATGAAGAAACAAATGTGAAAAAACCCTGCTGTTTGTGCATGACATTCTTATAATTCTATATGATGATTATAATTCCATTCTTATTTACTGCAAACAAGCGAAATGACCTGTAATATAACGTCACATGCATCACTGCAGGCTGTCCTGAAACGCTTTGGTTCACCAGGCTAGTAAAACATTTGTAGTAATGCATTAACTTCAAGGTCCAGCCCTAAAATGCAAAGACGGAGTGAATGCGTTCAAGTCCTGATATGCCCGCAGAGACACGTGTGGAC
This sequence comes from Culter alburnus, assembly GCA_028476615.1. Classification (NCBI taxonomy): domain Eukaryota; kingdom Metazoa; phylum Chordata; class Actinopteri; order Cypriniformes; family Xenocyprididae; genus Culter; species Culter alburnus. The sequence continues at coordinate 150,683 of JAOTNS010003700.1, read as the reverse complement.
GTTCTTACAGCGGGTCATGTGACTAAAGAGGATTCGCCTCATCCACCTGTCATCAGGTGACGAAATACAACCAGACTTCACCAATGCAGTGAAACTTTTGGCAAATGCATGATTTCCAGCGATGAAATATGGCATGCAACCAATTGACAGGCTTGTCTTCATCACAAAACAGGTGTTTAATCTTGAATTTACTTTAAAAATTTAAATAAATGGGATAAATAAACTAAAATAACCCCAACACAGGGCAAGTGTCACACAACAAGACTCTTATCAGGTCTATCATCATAAATAACTATACAACAATATTTGCATGAGTTTAAACAATCATTCACAGCTAAAAGGTAGCACACATATTCACAAAAAAAATCAGGTTCCCATATATTTCTATGGCTTTTGGTCATTTCTATGACTTTTCCTGTTGTTCGGTGTTACTAGATTTGATGCTAAAATTGCATGCATACAGCATGCACCTGAAAAATAAGTGCAACCAGACAGTCTGCTTATTGCAAATGTCCCAAACAGATGTTTACTTTAAAAACTATATAATTAGAAGCTCCACACAGCAAATGTCATGCAACCACACTGTTATCTTGCCACCATAACCAACTATACCACATGTTTGCATAGGTTTAAATATTGCTTAGAGCCCAAACGAGTTTGTCACTTTATAAGTATATGCTCAGAAACTGAAATAAATTCACACACAAGAACAGTGTCACACAAGCAGGCTGAACTCGACTTTATCATCCGAAACAAAGTCTGCATGCGTTTAATTGCCCCATAAAGGCAAAATAGATGTTTAAACTTTACAAGTACACGATCGGAGACTGAAATACCACATCCAGGCATGATATAACAAATGTTACAATCTGGACTACATTTTGCCAAAACAAGTTAAGTTTTTCTAATTTAAGTATTAAGTATTTATTTTAGTAAACAATAAACATATAATGAGAGGTGGAAATAACATAAGACAAGTGTTATGTTATTTCAACCTCTCATTATATGTTTATTGTTTCCTAAAATAAACAATATACTACAAAATAAAATATACAAAAGAAACAAAACCAGGCTTCTCATCATAAACATATTCATAACCAGAAAGTATACAGCTTAAAGGGTTAGTTCACCCAAAAAATTCTGTCATTTATTACTCAGCCTCATGCCGTTCCACACCCGACCTTCGCTCATCTTCGGAACACAAATTGAGATATTTTTGTTGAAATCCGATGGCTCTGTGAGGCCTGCATAGGAAGCAATGACATTTCCTCTCTCAAGATCCATTAATGTACTAAAAACATATTTAAATCAGTTCATGTGAGTACAGTGGTTCAATATTAATATTATAAAGCGACGAGAATATTTTTGGTGCGCCAAAAAAACCAAAATAATAACTTATATAGTGATGGCCGGTTTCAAAACACTGCTTCAGGAAGCTTCGGAGCGTTATGAATCAGCGTGTCGAATCCGCAGTTCGGAGCGCCAAAGTCACGTGATTTCAGCAGATTGGTGGTTTGATCCGAATCATGATTCGATACACTGATTCATTATGCTCTGAAGCTTCCTGAAGCAGTGTTTTGAAATTGGCTATCACTATATAAGTCGTTATTTAGTTTTTTTGATGCACCAAAAATATTCTCGTTGCTTTATAATATTAATATTGAACCACTGTACTCACATGAACTGATTTAAATATGTTTTTAGTACCGTTCTGGGCATCTGAAAGTGTTAATTGTCTTGTTAGCTATGCAGGCCTCACCGAGCCACTGGATTTCATCAAAAATATCTTAACTTGCGTTCTGAAGATTAATGAAGGACTTACAGGTGTGGAACGGCATGAGGGGGAGTAATAAATGACATTATTTTCATTTTTGGGTGAACTAACCCTTTAAACAGACGTTTTTACTTTGTATACATTATGTTTTTAATATCAACATTATGATCAGATACTGACATTGTGTGTTATCATCATAGCTAACTTTATGCCCTGAACTGCAACCTTTACAAGGGTTTATTTCTCCCATACACACTATAAAACTAGCATTTTACTTCAACATAATGTAAATACTTAATCAGACGCTCAAATGACACATACAATGGCACGAAATCTTGTCATTTCCAGCAATTCTCAACATCAGCCAGCAGAGAAACGCAGAAAAAACCCAAAAGCCCATCATCTCCACCCATGGCCCCTAAACACACAACTGTCACACACACACATTACTCACGTAAACACACATACATGTAAATACATACAGACAGCTGATGTTAGCTGAGCTAGCTGAAGACTTACTGTCAGTGCTCAGAAACATCTAATCTCATCGCATTAGTGTGTGTAATCCCGCACACAAGACGCGCATGTATGTGTTAATGTGTATAACTGTGTGTGTACTTCAGTGTGTGTGTGTTTATTTACCTGCTCAGGTAACACACGGCTAAGCTAACAGCAGCAGGAAATACAATAAAAGACACAACTATCTATCCAATGAGGGGAAATCGTGGCTTACCTCTGCAAACATTATTTAAAATGTAAAAACGGTTGTTTTGTTTATCCCCGCCACATTTTTAGCGTTTTTCTTTCTTCTCACGTTCATAAACTGAGGCGCTTCAGGACTGCGCGCGCCCTCCCTGCAGCCGCCATGAGCGCGAGCTCGACAAGGAGTCTCAACGCAAAACTAGAGCAAACACTCCGGAGCGTTCTGAGGAGAGGTCATGTGAGGAGAAAAGCAGGCACTGATTGGTTGGCAGAATTCTATCACCCGGAAGACTTCCTGAATTCGCCAAATAATATTATTTTTTTTAATAAAAATCTTCTGAAATAGGCTATATTTAACTTCATGATGAGTATATATATATTTGAATATAGTGTCTCATTTATAATGTTAGATAGCCGTGAGCCCTATAGTATTCTGTGTGTTTCTGGAGTGGCCATACTAGTCAAAAAGTTACCTATAGCGTATTCTGTGATTGGTCAGCGTGTGTTGACACACCTATCTTACCCTTGACTCGTGCTTTATGATATTTAGTCAATTTAAATAGCACAGACACGCATCAACGATCTATAATAGTAACGTGCCTCGGCGTGTGGAAAAAATAATTCACAATCTATTCTTGTTTTTTTTTTTCAGAAATCGTGCGTCATTTGAACGCAGTCTTCTGCTGAGCCAGCACTGATACAGCAGTTTTGACCTACTCTCTCATCATGTGACAAAGAAACGCTAAAAAGTGTTCTAGTCTGTGTAAACATCGCATGAAGGATGTTCACTGGTAACAGAAATGTTCTCAGAACGTTGACGTGGTGTTTTCTGAACAAACGTTCTTCCAATAGAACGTTCGTTTAAATGTATCTAATAATGTTTTTAAAACGTCAGCACAAAAATATTTTTCTGAAACGTATTTTTCTGAAACGTAGGTTGGACGTTCGTCTAACATTTTTTAAATGTTGTTTTAGAATGTTTTGAACGTTCAAAAGTAACATTCCCATAATGTTTGCAGAATGATAAAATCTAATGTTTAAAGGATTAGTTCACTTTCAAAAAATATTTTCCTGATAATTTACTCACCCCCACATTCCAGGATTCTCCTTATAGTGGACTTCAATGACAGTTTCAGTGCAGCTTCAAAGACGATACGATACCAGACGAGGAATAACCCAGCTAACTAAAATACGTGACTGTTACGTAACTGCAACGTAATTTGGTGACCAAACTTTCGTCGTGGCGACGTCGTGGCAACCGGAAAAGTGAAAGGTGCCTATACGTCGCCACAACGTAACTTTGTGACGTTGCCAGTTAGTAACTGCGACGTCGTGGCAACGTTGTGTATTATAGTTGTGTGTTGGTAATCAGTTGGTAATTTTTATATTTATTTATTTATTTTTCTATGTGCGGACATGCAGTAGTTTAACCTAATTTATGTCCTCATTTGCCCAGACTAATTTAAAGGCTATTCCAACAGCTGTGAATGATGAATGCAGAGCTCAAAATGAATTCAATTCATTTATTTTGAAAAACACACAGAACATGATCAAGATCCAAATAAAAATAATAAAATACACTCAAACTATAAATAAAAACATATAGCCTACAGCGAAACATAAAATAAAAGCATTCAAGACGTTTTGCAGTATCATTAAAAACATATGCTATGTTTGCGTAACATTTTGCTAACATATATTTCAGACGATCAAGGAAAGATACCATATAATCACCATATAATCAGGTAAAAATATTAACAAAAGTACTTAAAGTAGACTGTGGGTAATGTTACTTAACCAATCTGACGCAGTTGTTGAACTTTATTGCTATAAAACTGACGAGGAACACGGAGAAACGTCGACGCTGTGCTCTCCAGCAGCTTGAAAGTTTTCCCGGTTGCCATGGCAACTCTAACGGCCACCAGCACTAACGTAAACATAACAATAAAAAAAGGTTTTGCATCTTTCCAAAGTTAACTTTATACATTTTTATAAAAGCCATTTATTCGGTGTTACCTCGGAAAAATAAATTCTTCTCTCCGAAAAATTAACTTTACACTCTTATCAACATACTGGGCGCGCGCGCACTCCATTTGTGGAGGCGCGCGCTGTATGTCACGTCACTATATATAAAAAGCAGTCATCCATATTCTGACTTGGTGAAAAGAAACATTTTTTTTTTTCTTAAGGGACATTTCAGTCTTGTGTCTGGCGTTTAATTACACATTTTAAATTGCAAATTCTGGTAATAATAACATATAAAGAATGTGTAAATGATGGTAATGAAATTACGAGCACATGACGTTGCTGTTACGTTCCCAGTAAGTCATGGAATGACCATTATATTACGAATAGAGTACATATCTGGAACGTTCTTGGTAATCTTATAACGTTAGGAGATCGTACTGACGACGTTGTGAGATGGTAATCTGAAGGTAATGAAATTACTGGCATGCGACTTCGTAGTTACGTTGTCAGTTAGTAAGTCATGAAATTACCAAAAAGTACGAGTACATTACGTAACTGTTACGTCGTGTGTTAGCTGGGAAGGGTCTTATCTAGCGAAACTATCGATCATTTTCGAAAAAAATACAACTGTATATGCTTTATAAACACACAAATGATCACCTTGCACATGCTTCCGCCAAAACAGCACTTTCATATTCTTTAAAAAGCTTACGCTGTATGTCCTATTCTACTTACGGGGAAAAAAACGGAATTGGCGCTGCGTTCGTTCTGTAAGTAGAATAGGGAAGGTGTAGGACATACAGCGTAAGCTTTTTGAAGAATACGAAAGAGCGGTTTTGGCGGAAGCACGTGCAAGGCGATCATTTGTTTACATACATTTTCATTTTTTTTTGAAAATGGCCGATGGTTTCGCTAGGTAAGACCCTTATTCCTCGTCTGGTATCGTTTAAAGCCCTTTGAAGCTGCACTGAAACTGTAATTTTGACCTTCAGCCGTTTGGAGGCCAGTGAAGTCCACTATAATGAGAATAATCCTGGAATGTTTTCATCAAAAACCTTAATTTATTTTGGATTGAAGAAAGAAAGACATGAACATCTTGGATGACATGGGGGTGAGTAAATTATCAGGAATTTTTTTTTGAAAGTGGACTAATCCTTTAATGTTCGTATAACCAAGAAAAAAGCATTTAAAAATGAACATTTTGAACGTTCAGAATATATAATGCTTTAATAACCTAATGGGAACATTATAATGTTTTAGAACACATTTTTGTTAGCTGGTGTAAAAGCTTGATTTTTTTTTCTCTTTTTTATATAAATGTATTCAATTTTAACCAGCTGCTATTGGCATTTACCTGTTTCCAGTTGCTGAAAGCCCCGCTCGGGTCACACTGCAGGCAGGGGTGAGGAAGGGACGAGAGAACCATCATCAGCTAGGCTACATTAGGTACTGAAGTGCAAATGAAGAATAATCTTCACATTTCTATTCCATTTCAGATTCCAGGTAAGCCTATGCATCATAGGCTAAGTCTTAATTTTATAAAGTAGTCCAAGTCAGAAATCCAAGTTTCCTCCATATTAGTCACATACCAGGATATAAAGACAGGTTGACACCGGGCTATGATGTCACACTGAATGATCCTAAATAAACTTTGGACCTTATTTAGGTTTATGACCATAAGTGAGAAGAACAGATAGCCTATAGATCAGGAAGAATCAGGAGATGAAAATACCAACTGCAGTAATGCACATGATTTCCTGACAAATGTGATATACTGATAAGCCATGTTGGATGATTATTTAATAAAAATGGAATGCATTAGGCTACAGAGTTGCTCACTCGTGCTGAATATAAATAAATGCTTGACGTCATGATTAAGCATATAGGGAGGATAGCATAGTTGACAAATAACATGGACATTATTTTTTAACATCTACAAAACAGTATTTTTTCCTATAACTGGTAATCATTTCTTTAAGGTTTCAAAGTATCTTTTGGTAGGCTACTTTGAATGTGATTTAAGTACAACATCCTTGTTGATCCTGGAACAACATTCCAATCAACCAGTCGGATTTGAGGGACAGTTGATGTCAAGTTTATGCTTACAACCAGGGTTAGATTTACCTATCATTTCCCTCTGATTTTAGGGATAACTTATGGGTAGTGTTAGTTTAGGGGTAGGATAGGGTTAGGACTAAACTTTCAGACAGGAATGCTGTTCCAGGAGCATGTCTTACTTGGCAAAATCAAATTTTAAGGGGATATTTTTGTGTAAAGTGTATTTATTAGTGTATTTGTTTGTGTGTGTGTGTAACTGTAGTTAATTATTTGTTACATTTCTTGTGATGCATTACTGCTAGGATCCATGCACAAAGATTTTCACTTGTGTTAATGACATGTGACAAACAATAAAGTAACTAAATAAAGCCTACGAAATAGAAAAAATGCTGAAGAGAAACAATTGAAATATCTCATTTGTGATTTTTCTTTACTATAACGTAGGCTCATTTTTTTTCAACTGATGCTGATAGTCTAAATGAAATTAAAATAAAGCAAAATAAAATGTGCTATAGATTTTATCTTTGATATGTGTGTCAGAACGCCTGTATCATGATGCAAAACATCATGTGACACTCATTGCATTATGTTATTTAGACTGTCAGCATGTCTTGAGTAACATAAGACAGTATTGTGATGTGAGAGACAGTCAGTGAGAGTAACGGGTTCTTTTGCTGCATCTCTTCTGTTGCGCGGGTGCGCTATTTTTAGATCTCGCGTCTGGCTGCTGCGCGCGCGCGCGTTCGTCTACTGTGAGCGCTGAAGATCCGCGGTGCGTTTTTATGAATGAGTGTGTGATCGCCATCGTTTCTCTCACAGCATCCCACAACCGAGCAGAAACAGATATACACTTTTACAGGTGAGTGCCAGCTGCATGTCTTATTTTATCATCCTTTTAGATAGATAGATAGATAGATAGATAGATAGATAGATGGATGCACTGTTGAATTTTTTGTTTGAATAAAATTGTTGTCCAAACTTCAATCAGATCGATCACAGCTTTTGTGTAAAATTACAGGCATGCATTTGTGACATTGTAATGCATGCAATTAAATGGTATTAATTAGAGCAATTTTACATGAAAACCCATTTCATAAATTTAGCATATATAATGGCTTATAATACAGTCTAATCAGCAATAATAGTAAACTGTAAAAATATATAATGCAAATGTAAAATAAATCGGAATCATTTTTGTAGTTTTCTTCTTAAAGGAGGGTTTCGAGCTCTTGGTAACAGGTACAGAATATATTCAGCATCCTCTGCTCATAGGACGCATGGGGGACACATCACTGAGCTAAAAATAGAACTGACAGCAGCTACACACACACACACACACTGCTTTTACACCGAGAACGCCTCACACAGCCTGTTCCTCCAGTGAATCTCAGCTGATTTGAACACATTAATGTGCACAGATGAGATTTCACATGATTCATCCATGGGTGAATTGTATGGCAACAGGGTGAAGATCAGATCCACAGGTTCTATCAACAGGTCTGCTGTGAATAAGGGTGTGGCTATGCCACTGAACAGCCATTAAACAGCCTATTATAGACTATTTTAGTAAAATATAAACAGTAACAATTATGAAATGCAAAACAACTCATGAAACATCACAAAAGATAACGGAAAAATATCAAACCATTGTTTTGGCTGAAAGAAGCTGCAATTATTGATTTGCATGCAATTACATAAGGAGCTGTTTATGTATGTGGTTATAATGGTCAGTGTGTTTTTGTGTTGTTAAAGGACTCACGTGATGCTCTACGCTCTTCATCATTGACTTCTCGATGAGCTCGCCACTACAGGTACCTCTCCATCACTTGCATACATAAATGATGTAATTTCCCATAAATTAAGTAACACTATGATTCACAGTGATGCTATAGAACAATCATTTCAGGTCCCTGAAGAACAATTCGGTGATCAGTTCTTAGTAAAAGAACCATTTTTTCTTAGTGTGAAGAACATTTTAAAAATCTAAAGAACCTTTTTCCACTATAAAGAATCTTTATTGGAATGGAAAGGTTCTATGGATGTTAACGTTTCTTCATGGAACCACTGATTCCAATAAAGAACCTTTATTTTTAAGAGTGTATCTTGACCTATTGACCTCTCCTATGCTCTCACACACCTGGTGTGAAGGTAGATGTCTCTCAGTCATAGCTTTAGATATATTTAGCACACTTTGGAGGTGTTTCTGGCTGCTTTAGCGAGACAGATGGACACCCAGCTGACAGGTGTCTCTTTCAGCACACGCATTCTCTCTGACATAATCTGATAGATTAGTCTTTTACTGATTAAAATTGTTTTGATGATTTTACAATCTGAGACAGTCAGAATTTAGAATGTAGTGTGCATCGGTGTAGCAGCTCTGCTGATATTGTGTGACAGTCTGGACTGAGAGGTTTTGAAATGAGTTCGTGAGTGTGTGTTGAATGACGCAGAGGGTGGGATTGTTTGAGTGATGTCAACACAGAAAACTCCAGCTTCATACTGCCTCATCCATCCTCAGATCTCCGAGGGTGGAGACCAGCAACATTCCTGACACAAAGACACACACACTCAGACTCACAAAACACACATATATGCACGCACACACACACAAACGAGCAATCTTACAAAACACACTCACATAACACATGTATATACACTACCTTGAAAAAGTTTTGGCTCAATAAGATGTTTAAATGTGTTTGAAAGAAGCCTCTTCTGCTCACCAAGGCTGCATTTATTTATTTGCATTTAGATACAGTAAAAACAGTAATATTGTAATATATTATTACAATTCATAATAACTGTTTTCTATGTGAATATATTTTATAAAGCAATTTATTCCTGTGATGCAAAGCTGAATTTTCAGCATCATTACTCCAGTCTTCAGTGTCACATGATCCTTCAGAAATCATTCTAATATGATGATTTGCTGCTCAAGAAACATTTCTGATTATTATCAATGTTGAAAAAGGTTGTGCAGCTTCGTGATACATTTTTTTCACGATTCTTTGATGAATAGAAAGATCAAAAGAATTTATTTGAAATTGAATCTTATTGTATCAAAGTAAAAGTCTATTACTTTTGATCATTTTAATTAATTCTTGCTGAATAATAGTATTTATTTATTTGAAAAATATATCACTGACCCATTTTGAACAGAAGTGCACACACACACATCTGGTTTGCATCATATCTCCACCTACACCAATACAAAGTCATGCACTTGTGTATTTTAGCCTCAAGATGGCGCTGTTGCAAACTGACCCTAAAAGCTCCACAGATGCATGTGTGTGTTAATGAGCGTGTATTTTTATGTGTTTACAGTGGTGCATTTTTATTTGTGCCCCTCCTGATGCCTCTTATTCCTTTTGTGTGTCGAGAGGTTTGATCTGTTGTGGGTTTCTGTCCAACTGTGACGAGTGTCATTTGATTAAACTGCAAAAACGAAAAAATCAAAACGGCAAAATAAGAATATTTATTTAATATTCAAGGTTATGATCTGGTGCTGAATTAAACAAGTAATGTAGTGACATCATGTCACAACATGCAGCTGTTGTTTGAGATGTTTCTCATTACATAATGCATCCAGTTTCACATATCATTAGGCCTGAAATATACTCTTATACCGTATACACAAGTAGTTACTGTCACAGAAACACAAGAAGCATTCACAAACTGTATGTTTCTTGCTTTAGGCAGTATATATAGAACATATTGTGCAATATGCAGATCTCAGTACTTTTGTGTTCAGCTGGAGAGAAAGAGTTGAAGGTCTTTATAGATAGAACAGGCTGTTTTGCAGTCGTGGTTATTTTTATCTGTCCCCTTTTACCTTGGGAGTGTCTGTTTCTCTGTCACAGACCTGTGCAGATGACCTATTTAACAACACTGCCATTGTTTTGTCTGGAGAGGAAGAGCAGGAAAGCTATAGGTCTGTGTGTGTGTGTGTGTGTGTGTGTGTGTGTTCAAGAACCAAGCAATCAGTACATTTAACAATGATGTACTGTATTATCAACAGCATGCATTTATTGACTACATTTTCTGCTGAAAGTAGGGGTTTCCCTGTGCACAATTCAGGGCCACAATTCTAAGGTGTTGCTATGCAGTTGCCAAGGTTTTTAGCATGTTGTCATGTGGTTGCTAGGGTGTTCTAGGTGGTTGCTAAGGTGCTGGGTGATGCACACCTTAGCAAACAGCACTAAAAACTGCTTGGGAAACTAAAGTTGCAAAGCCATTTGTGGCCACAGAGGAACTTCATCTCTGTCATGCATTAGGAATGTCTCACTCCTGGGAATTGTGCTTTTTATGGATTACAAAAAGATTTCCTCTGTTTCCTAATTCATTCGGCAGGCCAGAGGGTATTCCACGTCAGTAGCCGGTGTTTTTTGTCCTATTTTTCCTTTGAACTGGCTGATTGTCAGGTGTTTTCCCTGCAGGGAACTTTAGTGGTGTTTTCATGATTACGTTTAAAGAGAACATGAAATCTATCTATCTATCTATCTATCTATCTATCTATCTATCTATCTATCTATCTATCTATCTATCTATCTATCTATCTATCTATCTATCTATCTATCTATCTATCTATCTATATGTCTATCTATTATCTATCTATCTATCTATCTCTATCATCTATCTATCTATCTATCCAACTTCTATATTTATCCATCCATCCATGTCTATCTATCATCCATCCATCTATATCCGTCCGTCGTCTTCTATCCATCCAGCGTCTTTGATATCTATATCTATCCATTGTTTATATCCATCCATTATCTATCCTCTATCTATCTATATCTATCTATCTATCTATCTATCCAACGTCTTTCTATATTATCCATCCTCCATTGTTATCTAATCCATCCATCTATCTATCGTCCGTCCGTCTGTCTATCCATCCAGTCTTTGATATCTATCTATCCATCCATTGTTTATCATCCATCCATCTATCTATCTATCTATCTATCTATCTATCTATCTATCTATCCAACGTCTTTCTATATTATCCATCCAAATTGTCTATCTATCCATCCATCTATCTAATCTCTATATTGATCTATCTATCCATCCATCCATCCATCCATTATCTACTATCTATCTATCTATCTCTATCTCTCTATATACGTCTTTCTTATTTATCCATCCATCCATGTCTATCTACCATCCATCCATCTATCTATATCTGTCTATCCATCCAGCGTCTTTTTGATATCTATTATCCATCCATTGTTTATCCATCCATCCATCTATCTATCCATCTATCTATCTATCTATCTAACCAACATCTTTCTATATCCATCCACCCATCCATCTATCTATCTATCTATATCTGTCTGTCTGTCTGTCTATCTATCCAACGTCTTTCTATATTATTTATCCATCCATCCATTGTCTATCTACCATCCATCCATCTATCTATCCGTCCGTCTGTCTATCCATCCAGCGTCTTTTGATATCTATCTATCCATATCTATCTATCTATCTATCTATCTATCCATCCATCCATCCATCCATCCATCCATCCTGATATATCGCTTCAATTATAACGTACAAAAACATTTGTAAAATACAATTTCAAGTATTTGTCACCATAGAATTTGTACTGAATTTAATTCATGTTGATTTTCATTTAAATTACGATAATAAAATAAATTACAATACAAAAGTAATATTACATTAATACGTTTTCATTTTAAAATTATTCATTGCTGGTGTAAACCTACAAGCTGGCAAAATGTTAAAATACAGAGTTTTCTGCCAGGAAAATGATCCAAACACATTGATGACTCACCTGCACTCCGGTGAGAGATTTTACTGTATCCAAATATTTCTGAGAAAAATCCTCCTCCTTATATCAGCCAACTCCAACTTGCAGTGGCAAATCAGGCTTTACAGCTGTAAATTAAATTAAAGGTTTTTGGCTATTTAAAAAGGTCCTTTTTGTCTGCAAAGTCCAAATATGTCTGTGCATTTGAATCTAAATGCCGTTTTGCAGATAGAATCAAAGACTTGTTTGTTGTTTGTATGTTTACTGATGAGGCTTTGGGAAACAGGAAGTCGACTGCTCAATGTCAACAGATTGTGTCCGAATCTCCCTTTGAAATCGGCCTGCGTGCTGCTAATGCTTTTACTGAGATTAAACCGCTGAGAGAAACAGGTGAAGAGAAGAACATGAGACAGACCCGTCTGAAAGCTCTTCAGTGTAAACAGATAAGAGGAAAGATCAAACAGAAGAAAAACACACAATGACAGAAAGATTGTCCACGGGAGCTTGAGGAAAAACAGTCTGACATGAACAGGGAGAAACTGAGAGAGAGACAGAGAGATTCAAAGGGTCATCAGGAGAGGGAATCTCACAAAACCTGTCACGATCTCGGACAGATCGTATTTTACCCCAAGATCAAAAGAAAGAAATCTAAATTATATATATATATATAATTTTGACATTATTGTGACAGTTAACCATATTTCTCCTCATTTTTGCTATTGCTTCAATTATAAAGTACAAAATATATACTAAATTTAATTTATTTCAATTTAAAATAAAATACATTACAATACAAAAAAGTTTATATACAATAATATTTATAATTTTAAGATTTATTTAATTTAATTTGAATAATTTTAATAATGATTATTTAATTTTACAATTATGGGAATGAGAATTCATTGCTGCAGTGTAAGAAATTTTTACATAAATTTGTACTGAATTTAATTCATGTTGATTTTAATTTAAATTAGGATAGTAAAATAAAATAAATTAAATTATAATTCATATTATTCATTTTGCATTGAATTTAGTTTTATTAATTGTATAATAGATTACAATAATGAGAACTGTTTTCTTGTTGAAGTAAGAAAATGCTATTTTTTGCATTCAAGTAATGAGAGTGTTATTTTTTTGTTACAGAAATGAGAAATTTTTTTTCTTGCGTTACACGAATAATAAAACATTTATGTGTCACAGTCATGAAAATTTAGTAGGATGTAATGTGCTTAATTTCCTTTCAGGCTTCATTTTCTGTATGTTAAAACTAATTGCCTAGTTCTTTCTTTTGGTTTTGTGGTGAAACACGAGCTGGTCGTTTCTTCATTCGACTCACCCATGCAGAGATAAATGAAAGGCGAAAGAGAGTGCGCAGGGAAGAGATGAAGGCAGACAGCTGTGTTTTTGTGTTGCTATTTTGAGCGTCTGGCCGCTGCTCTACTCCCCTGGTCTGGCCCGGCCTATTTCTGTCCTGGGCTGGTCCTGCTGCTATTCTTGGCACCTGAGCGAGAGAGAGAGAGAGAGAGAGTGCAGTAAGAGAGACAGCGCGGTTAGGAAGAGTAACAGAGAGAGAAAGCGTGAGACAGACAGACAGAGAGAGAGTTTCCTGTACAGAGGTTGAGAGGCAGGAACAGAGCTGACGTTCTCACCTGTGACGTCTCCTCGCTGATCTACCTGATGAAACTCAGCAGGGACAGCTAGAAGAAAAGACAGAAAGAGGCAAAAAGAGGCCCAGAACAACCAGAACGACTCTGCAAGAGAGAGACGGATAAAAAGGAGAGGAAGTTGGGAGAGCGAGAGCGAGGTCTGAAGCTCGAGTTATGCTGCAGACCATTTATGAAGCTGACTCCAGCATCACTGCAGACTGGAGGAGGAGAAGCCTGGACGCTCACGCCACTGCCATCGGATCAGGTACAACACTTGAACACTCGTCCCAGAACACGCTTGTACTTACATCAGCAACATTCTCTCAGATCTCAGAGTTCTAAATTAATGTTTCTCTTAGAATTCCGAATCCGATGATGGAACACAAATGTGTTGTTGATGTTTGATATAGAGATATTTTGTCAAGTGAAAACCTCAGAAGCAGGTGAGAGGAGAGAAGTCTCCATTTGCTCTCCATTAGATCTCATTGCTATCTACACTGCAAATGATTTTCTTAAAAAGTATTTTTGTCTTGTTCTTTAGTAAATTATATAAACATTTACTTGAGAAACTGTATAAGAAATGATATAAGATATAAAGACTTTTTTTCTGAAAAATGTATCAAAATGCAGTGAGTTTATGCTTAAAACAAGAACAAATACATGCTAGTGGGGTAAAAAAATATAGAAAGTTTTCTCTTTAAATTAAGTTTATTTTTTTGACACCATTGCCAGATATTTTTTCTTGTTTTAAAGGGGCTATATGTAAGAATTTTCATGTATTTAATCGCTTTTTCATTGCCAATGTGTTAACAGTTTGTAATGAAACTTAAAAAACGAGACCTTCCCCGACTTCCTAGCTTGTCTATGAAAGCCAGGAGACTGATTTGTATGTGAAGGACTCGGGACGTTTTTGCCGGGAAAATCAAAAGGATGTGAGCCTCTCTTCCGTTCAATGACACGTGAAATGGATGCTTAGCCTATACAATGTTCAGGATAATGTCAATGTGTCATGCAAAGAAAATGGATTAATTCAAACTATAGCCAGATCTATATAGTTTATATTAGTCTCAAATAAAGGCTACTTTATAAACAAAATATTATAACAGTGTAATTTTAATGACCTCATCTGTCGACATGATGCCGGTGAATCGCAGTGCTGGTGCTAACATATCCACATCGCTGTGATCAGATGCTTTCTTTGCTTTTTTTCACAACGCTGTCATTTTTGCGCAAAACCAACATATTAATCTAACCGTCGCTCTCAGCAGCTTGAACGGTGTCGGGATGTTTAACAGTATATCTCTGCAAAGGTATTTCCAACTTCTTTTTACTTCTAAGCGAAGAACGAAAATGAAGTTCGCTACATGTGCACGAGTGCTAGCGCGAGCAGGAAGTTGCAGGCTGTAGTTCACTTAACGGCCATCTGTGTCGCTAATAACAAGAGTTTCTGAATTCTACATGTAGACCCTTTAAGTATAAATTCTGTTAGTTTTTTCTTTTGATTCTCAAGTAAATGTGTCTTGATTTAAGATTTTTTTTAGATATTTGTCAATAATACTGAGTAAGAAAATCCTTTTCTGCAGTGTACGAGAAACAAGGATATTAAGGAGATCTTCTTGCGGGCAGCTATCACATGTGAGAAAGAGCTCAGGTAAATTAGCTCAAATGTTGCTCAGGAGTTTCATTTACATCTCCTAAAATTCCTTAGAAGAAAATAAGACACAAACAGTTGTCATGTAGTATAGAGCTATAAAATGAAGAGCAGCTCAGATCATGTGCTCTTGGGATAACTCGAGGAGAAGTGTTTGAGATTGAGATCTCTGCTGGATTCTATTTGTGATGTGAGTTATTGGGAGTTTTCATCACACTGTGTGTGTAGATGATTCAACAGCTCTTAACCAGGTCAAATCTATTTTGAGACATCACAGATAGTTTCATGTTTTGTTTCATGTCACATTCATTGTTTCATTTAACAAAAGCAAGTGACTCACATCAAGTGATTCTGTTGTAGTTATATAAACACCAGACGCTCACCTGTTCGTCAGCTCATTTAAATCAGTTGCAGGTTGCTGATCTCAGATCAGTATATTCTCATATCTTGATTTATTAATGAAGCTGGACTCACAATCAAACTCATTTTTGCTATGTTTTTGGCAAGTTATTTTAGCTTATTACTTACCGAATACTGTGCTGCATATACTGTATTTTGCCTAATTGAAAAAGTAGTATGAATTGTGCAGTGATAAACATTTTAAAGGGGTCATGAACCGTGTTGTTTTATTGTTTTATAATGTTTCCTGGGGTGCACTTATAATGTTAGTATGGTTTTTACATCAAAAATGGTCATAATTTAGAAATAAAAGGCATTTTTCCTACCCTGATTTTAGCCCTCTGATTTGAACGCTCTGTTTTAAAGGGATAGTTTACCCAAAAATGAAAATTTGATGTTTATCTGCTTATCCCCAGTGCATCCAAGATGTAGGTGACTTTGTTTCTTCGTAGAACACAAATGATGATTTTTAACTCCACGTGCCGTCTGTCAGTCAAATAATGGGAGTGGAACTCGAACAATAAGAGTCGAAAAAACTTGCACAGACAAATCCAAATTAAACCCTGCGGCTCGTGACGACACATTGATGTCCTAAGACACGAAACGATTGGTTTGTGTGAGAAACCGAACAGTATTTATATCATTTTTTACCTTTAAAACACCACTATGTCCAACTGCGTTCAGCACTTGCTTAGTGAGGTCTGATCGCGCTCTGACAACAGCAGTGATGTCTTGCGCTTATATTCAATGAGTGCTAGACATCACTGTCATTGTCAGAGTGCGATCAGACCTCACTAAGCGAGTGCTGAACGCAGTTGGACATAGTGGTGTTTTAAAGGTAAAAAATGATATAAATACTGTTCGCACAAACCGATCGTTTCATGTCTTAGGACATCAATGTGTTGTCACGAGCCACAGGGTTTAATTTGAATTTGTCTAAGCAAGTTTTTTTGACTCTTATGGTTCGAGTTCCCATTCACTCGCATTATAAGACTGACAGACGGCAACGGTTGGAGTTAAAAATCATCATTTGTGTTCTACTGAAGAAACAAAAGTCACCTACATCTTGGATGCACTGGGGATAAGCAGATAAGCATCAAATTTTCATTTTTGGGTGAACTATCCCTTTAAGGGGCGTGTCTGCTGTGAGACTTCAGTGTAAACGCCCACTGCTGTGATTGGTTGACATCTTTGCAACTCAATTTCTGCACACTAAGGAATGCTTTCATCATAACTAACAGTGCAAACTTGGTGTATCTAAGAGATTCATTGAATAAAACGGGAGTTTTGTCGCAAGTCCAGAACTCAGTCCCTGATAAACTCACGCTGTTTCATTGACAGCTCCAGCGATTGTAAAGGGAGCGTTCTTTGATCGCTTTCTATATATAAATAATAGATTATTTTCATCCTATTAAGAGAAACAACGTGAAGTTGACCGTTTAGTCACTGGTTTGATTTTGATGAATCATTACATATCAGATCAGGCATTAGAATTAACACAGTTACTTACATGTTGTTGCATTACTGTCGAGTTCATATCATAAAAGTCTGTTTCAAAAGCCTGCGCTGAAATGTGACTGATTTACCAAAGAATCCACAGTGAAATGTACTGATACAAATAAATAATGCTCAACTGACACATGTCCTGTATTACTCTTCCGTCCTTGTCATCTCACTAACACGCCAGTGGGTGGGGCTAACGTTGCAATGATGAAGTAGGCGTTGATTTCTTCTGCGAGGCGGCGTTTCACCATAGATAGGCACATTCCGGGATCAGTCGTTCGCTGGGTCTGGTGTCAATAGAAGCTTTTATTGGACTAACAAGGAAGTTTTTCAGTTCTGAAACTTACAGGATATTCTTACAGAACGATGACCTTTTATATATCAAAAGCTCAAGGAAAAGTTGATTTCTCAATTCATGACCCCTTTAATTAGTAGCATCCTGAACTGTTGTCACATTTCCTCAATAATTTTCACATTGAGTGCCATCCAGTTATTTTTCATTTTTTAATCCAATTGTTTATGCAAAATATGTTTGTCTTGTTTTCCAGTACAAATATCTAACATTCTTAAATCAAGATTTACTTGAGAATCAAAATGGCTTATCTGATGTCATTTTCCTTATCAAGTAAATATATCTTAATTTAAGAATTTTTAGATATTTGTACTGGAAAACAAGAGAAAAATACTGAGTTTTGCAGTGAGAGTAGTACAGTGCCAGTCTACCAGTCTGGTAACTCAATGAGTTAACAGCTTAAGAGTTCAACAGTGCAGCTCCTGTTTTTAGCATGTGTCGACACGACTGTGAGACGTTGTTTCCCTCAGACACCTGGAGTAGCTCTGCAGGGAATGAGAGCTCATCCAAGTGTGTGTCTGTGTCCCATTTAGCATATTTCTACTACACACTAAATGTATGTACTTGGCTGGTGATGAGAAAGAGCATATAAGAAGGTAAAATTGATCGCACAACCCCCATTGTCACACACTGTATGTGTGTAGCTGAATTCATTCCTTTTGAACTACTCCAGTGTCACATGATCCTTCAGAAATCATTCTAATATACTGATTTGCTGCTCAAGAAACATTTTATAAACATTATTAATGTTGAAAACAGTTGTGCTGCTATATAATTTTTGTGCAAACTGCTATTTTTTAATACATAGAAAGCATTTATTTGAAATAGAAATCTTTTGTAACATTCTTTACTGTCACTTTTGATCAATTTAATGGGTCATTGCTGAATATATCACTAGTTTTTCATAGCAGAATCTAATGTTGTCAAGTAAAATCAGTGTTGAGCAGGTGGATGCATGTTTACTTCATACTTGATTTGTCGTTTTCTGAGAAACATCTTTTGACATGTGTTGTGTTGTGCTCAGGTGTGTTTGTGAGCGGCGTCCTGCTTTAGGAATGGCGTGAGAGGGCAGTTATTTACCCCTCTGCACTCCGTTACTGCCCGCGGCTGCATGTTGAATGTTCTGGCCTCTTGACTTCAAGCCTGACTATTCTTAGCCACTGTATTTTGGGCTTAAGGCATTAGGATGCTAAGATTAGCCCCGGTTATCATTCTGTCTGAGTTAACTCCTCACGTAACTACATACCGGAAGGCTTTATTTATAATGCGCACTCTTTTTTTAATAACAACAGGAGAAACAAACGATGAGATGTTTTCGAACTGAAGATTTTTTAGAGTCTCATGGGCGTCTTCTATTGCGTTCAGAGCACATGCCGCAGTATTTTTGGTGTTGATTGACACCTTTGGCCAGTGTTGTGGTTCTGTTTTGGTGGCGTGTGCTTTTTGTGGTTTCTGTATTCTGGGCCGGGGGCCCGATGGAGTCTCTGTGGCAAGAGATGGTTTCACAACGTGGCGGTTTTTATTTCATCGCCCGAACGTGGACACGATGCTGATATTCTGAGTCGAATGCAACTGTTACCCCCTTAACCCACCATCAAAGAATAACTGCGCGTGACCAGAGGAAGATTTTATTGTGTTAAATAAACACAAACGAGAGAATTGTTGGCATACGGTAAGAGTATAGAGCTACAGTACAGTATAAAATGAATGTGGAGAGCAGCTCAGATTACTTGTTCATAGAAGAATTAGATAAAAATGTTTGAGATCTCTGACGTGATTGCAGACTTTGGTATTTTGTCAAATCCGGGCACATCATTGAGATCTCTTCTGTATGAAAGTCCAATTTCAGCCACAGTAGAATGCCTAAAGTGGACCATCGAAATAAAGTGTAACCGAAAAGAGAAATCATGCTTTGGTAAATCATGATTATGACATAAAAAGTCAAAATTTTGACATACTAAGTCATAATTATAAGATAAAAAGTCAGAATTATGACATAAAAGGTAAAAAATTATGAGATAAATGTCAAATTTATGACATACTAATCATAATCATGAGATTAAGTCAAAATTGTCATAACTATGGAATTAAGTTGAATGACAAATCAAAATTATAAGATGCTAAGTCTTAATAACGATAAAAGGTCATAATTACGACATAAAAGTAAAATTTTTTAGATAAAAGTCACAATTATAACATACTAAGTCACAACTATCACAAAATATCAAAATGATGACATAATAAATCATAATTATAACATACTAAGTCATTATTGAGGAAAAAGTTGAAATTATGACATACTAAGTCATAACTAACACATAAAAAGATATGGCATAAAAAGTAAAAATTATGATATTAAAGTCACAATTATGACATACCAGTGACATACCATATCACAGCTATCACATAAAAGTCAAAATTATGTCATAATATGTCACAATTATGACAGTCATAGTTATGAGAAAAAGTCGAAATTATGACATACTAAGTCATAATTATCACATAAAATGTCATTGACAAAAAGAAATAATTACAAAATCATATCAATTCAAAATTGTGAGATACTAGTGCTGCGTCCCAATTCGCCTACTTATACTACGTCCTAAAAGTATGTACTGTTTTGTAAAGAAAAAGTACATACTTTTGAGTGTGTAGCGGAAGAGTATGCAAGCTTTGGGACATACTTCCTCGTCATAATTGCGTCTTTAACAGACGTTGTGTCGCTTAGTTACGCAACCTGTAACTGTTTAAACTGTCCTGTCAATCATCTTGTCACAGATAAAATCCTCAACATTCAAATAAAATTAAATTTCCTACCGTTTCGGAGAGAAATGTAGTCACCAGTCATGGGTCTTTCATGCAATAACTCTCCTCATCTTTGCATAATGATGCATTTAAAAGTTAAAGTTACCAAACGCATCGTTATAAAAGTTCACAATGCTGTTGTAGATGAAATATAATGTGGATAACATTTAATAAATATCTTTTCGTCAGGTTATACTGATTATTAAACATTCAAGCCCCTTTATCTTAACCGCTCTGCTTAACCGTCGGTCTCGCATATCCGTCATGTTTGTAGTTTTTTGACACTTTTTATTCGTATTTGTAGTTCTAATCGAATCCTCGTCCACAGCGCAATGAGTTACGGGCAATGTTAGCCGTTAGAAGTGTGCACGGATCTGCACTTCGAATTCTAACTGGAAAAAGTAGACCATCCGGGTATCTTTGGAATACTCATTTCAACATAGTACGATTTGGGACATACTAATTCTTTTTTCGAATACTATTTAGGACGGATAGGATGCGAATTGGAACGCAGCATAAGTCATAATGAGATATAAAGTCAAAATTATAACATAAAAAGCAGAAATTATGAGATACAAAGTCATAAATATGACATAAAACATGTCATTATTGTGACTTTTTATTTTTAATTCATTTTTTTTTTAACCTCATAATGACTGTGTCTCACAACAACCTGTTTTCAGCCGTGGTGCTTATATGACATCGCATTAGCTACAGGCCCCGCCCAGATGTCTTGTTAATATTTGGCAGAGAATCCGATTGAGGAAGGAACTGTGATTGTAGAAAGGGGGCGGGGCACAGCAGCTCATTTGCATTTAAAGGCACATGCACGAAAACAGCCTGTTCTTGACTGTAGTCAGAAATGGGTATTTACAACATGGATTTATGAATGATCTGTGAGGTATTTGAATCTGAAACTTCACAGACACATTCTGGGGACACATGAGACTTAAATTACATCTTGTAAAAATGGGCATAACAGTTCCCCTCTAATTTACCAAAGCATTTTTTCCCTCATGTTTCAGAAATGGCCTTCCATACATCTGAATCTCAAGAGGAGACATGCATGAGAAACATCCTCAGGAGAAACATCTAAGAAACATTTGAGTACTGTATATTAATGATATAATAATACTGAAAGAGATAAGATATGAAAATCTGTCTCGTTGTTGTTTCATTCTTATGGTTGTTTTTGTGCACTTTATAAAGAACACATGCGGAAAACAACATATGCACTAATAGGTTTATTAGCGAGGAGTTTGGAGCAGCAGATTAAGGTCATGTTTACGAGCACGTTTTTACAGCGCAGCTTTTTTAGGGCATGAGACCAGATCATTCTCTCTCTGAACACACACATATACTACACATATACCAAATGCCTTTCCTTTTTTCACTTGTGTAAAAATACATTAAGTGCAACTCAAACATGACAGTCACATGGTGTCTCGCTTTAGATTGAGCTCAAATAATATTTCGGCCTCGAACGGGAGGTTGTTGAAATACCTCCGTGTTTATGCTCGAGGCATTTGAAACAGACCCCATAAAAAGACCCTCCCTGTAGATTATGCCCGTAATTGCCCTTGGGTTTATTTAAAGAGCCTAAAGAAGGGTTTTAATGTGTCGTTTTTATGCAGCTAACACTGCAGTCCTTCGTATCTGACAAAAACACATATGAACTAGTCTCAGAAATCAGGTTGCAATCTGTGTGAGCAGTAAAACTGAGGCATTTAAACTGTATTTGTTCACAGTTAGCTAAAATGAATGAAACTTGTTGGGCAAAGTAGCATGTTACTGGAAAAGCTAAACAGTTATCGAATCTGAAGTGTATCTTTATTGCATTAAATCTTGTTTGAAGTGTATTTGCGCTGTCTCTCTCTCTCAGATTCAGAGGGGTTGTCTGCGGTGGGCACGTCTGGGGTCAGTATGCTTGACTGGGACCGTGATTCTGATGATTGGGAAAAGCAGTTACAGCGCGAGCTGCTTCTGATCCAGAGACAGCAGCAGATCCAGAAACAGCTACTCATCTCTGAGTTCCAGAAACAGCACCAGAACCTGCTGAGACAACACCAGGCCCAGCTCGAGGAGCACATCAAGGTACAACCTTCTAACAGGGAACGTTCCCGGAACTTTGGCTAATGTTCTGGCAAGGTTCTTTTAAAGGGGTTGTTGATTATGATTTCCCTTTTTAGTGTGTAATGTTGCTGTTTGAGCATAAACAACATCTGCAAAGTTACGACGCTCAAAGTTCAATGCAAAGGGAGATATTTTCTTTTACAGAAATCGCTGTTTAAGGACTACAACAAACGGCTGGTAGGGACTACAACAAACTTTGTCCTGGGTTGGTGACATCACAAACCCTAAAATTTGCATAAACCCCACCCCCAAGAACACGCAACAAAGGGGGTGAGGTCATGTTGGGCTGCTTTAGAGAAGAGGAAGAGTTGTTGCAGTAGAGCAGTGGTCGCCAACCCGTCGATCGCGAAAACAACAGAAATATGAGTGCAAAAATACATTACATTTCTCCAGTCTTTGTACTGTATTTTTGTATTTATTTTTCTGTTATTTTCGGGAGCTACTGGGACAGTGATAAAGGTAAATAGCCCACATTATGTCTGAGTCTGTAAACGGCCGTTAACAAAAGGCCAGAGACGCTGAAGACGGACCCAAAGAGGAGAAAATTCTGTAGCAGGCAGAGCAGCTCACTGTTCACGATGCTCAAAATATAGGAAGAAAATATAAATAATGAATTAGGGGTGAAGGGTTATATGAATGCATATGAAATTATAAAATGGCAATTTTCCTCTTACCTCCGAATAAAGTAGCTAATTATTAGCGCATTTCAGCTTTGTTTACAGCGGTAACCAAGGAAACACTGTATCACTGCTGCTCCATAAGCGCCACCTGCTGTCAGAGAGTGAATTTGCGTCTCATTCAGCCTGCTGTTTTGTTTCAAGCTTTTTTGTGTAGCATATAATTTCACAAAGATGAAGTCAGACCGTTCTGTTTTTGCTTTAAATCTTGAAATTAAATCTCAATTCAAATTAAAAAAAAAAAAAAAACTGCTCATGCAATGTGATAGCATCTTTGTTTGGATTGTGATTAAAAAGCAGTGGTTCCTCTAATTTGAAATGGCTATGTATTTTTGTTAATAATAATAATAATATATAATAATAAATATCTGCAACCAGTATGAGAATCTGCCAATTTGCTTGTAAAAATAAATAAATAAATCAGAATCTAAATTGGCACGAAAAAAATACTAAATACAATCCGGGCTGTCTTTTTCTATCAAGTAGATCTTGTCTTTCATAAAGGTCGAGGTCAGGGATCTTGGGCTTAAGAAGGTTGGTGACCACTGCAGTAGAGTATTGTTGACATGCCGTCATTTTACGCCGGACTGCTTCACAAACGAGGGTCAATTCAATGAAAAAAGATGAACATGACGACACATGCTAGTGGATGAGTTGAATCAACTCCACAGCAACTACATCAATTTATCCACTAACCATTCAGAAACGTCCAGTTTCATTCTAAAAGTTGTAACTTCTTCCTGAGTCTCTCCATCAGTGTCGACTCCGGTTTGAACAATGTAAGGCTGAACACCGTTACTGACAATCCTCATTTTGGCTGCATGAGATTCTCCAGCTTTGTTGTTGTTGAGCTGTTAAAGCTCCGCCCTCTTCTGGAAAGGGGGCCGGGAGCAGCAGCTCAGTTGCATTTAAAGGGACACACACAAAAACGCTGTGTTTTTGCTCACACTCAAATAGGGGCAAATTTGACAAGCTATAATAAATGATCTGTGGGGTATTTTCCATTGTAGTCTTGAGTTTTTTCTGGGAACGAACATGTCAAAATATTCCTGATTTCATTAATTCACTCCCTAAGGCATATGCAAAATAAAGGGGTGGGGCCTGGTTGAGTTAGTTAGTAGTGTGTTAAAACTTGAGGTTATGGTAAGGGGCGGGACATTTCCCAAATACGCTCAAAGCTCTTGACCAATCACAAAACATTGGTTCAGCCGACCATTTAGAGTACATTGTGGTTTTCAGAAGGAGGGGCTTCATAGAAACAGGAACTAAAGAAAGTTACTGACAGACTAGGAAGAGAGGAGCTGCATCAGTGGAGGATATGGGGTGTTTTTGAACAATCAAGCATGAAAATATATTCTAGTAGAGCCCCCAGAAAATTGAAGAAGGACATGGCCTCTTTAATATTTGCATAATCAAGCAAAAAATGTTTAAACATTTGAAAAACTGGACATTTTAAATGTCAGATAAAATTCATGGGAACTTAATGGGAACGTTCGCAAAAAGTTCTTTGAACATAATTTTGTTAGGGAATCAGCCTCTTTTACTGTGACCCCAGATGGAAAAAGCACACACTGCAAATAAACATGCAAACTTTGCAGTTGTCATACTGTTTAGAAAGTGTAATCATAAATTGTTAAACTAATGTGAGAGAAAAATCACCAACCTGACTATACTGCAAAATAATGATTTTTTCTGACCCCATTGGCAGATATTTGTTCTTATTTTAAGCACAAACTCACTAAATTTCAGTACATTTTTCATAGAACAAGACTTCTCATTTTACATAACTTTGTATCTCAAGTAAATGATTGTAAATGTTAAATCTTGATATAAGATTGTTCAGGTATTTGTACTGGAAAACAAGACAAATTTTACTGAGGAAGAACATAATTTTCACAGTGTGTGCAAGTTTAACTCTGCTAAATAAAAAAGTTAACCTGGTTACTATATTTGTTATCCGTTTGAAGATACCAGGAAGTCACATGCAATGACGACAATGTGACATAAGTATCCATATAAAGCTCTGTTTACATCGAGCAAACTCCACCCACTGAAATGATGCCGTTGACCCATTCATTAGTCAAAAAGACGCTGTTTGTGTCAGATATTTGTAGATCGGAAAAAGCTGATCTTCCTGTTTGAAGCAGGTCAGTGTGGTTTAAGGTCACTTGGCTGACCTGCAGGAAACGAATCGATTTAGTCGGAAGTTTAGATAATCTCATTACTTCAGCGTGTGTGAAGCATCACAAGGAGAGTGAATGAGTGAGCACAAGAGGAAGAGTTGAAACTGGATGCTGATTGGTCACAAGAGTAAATCACTATATCAAAGTAATGGTCATCTGCCCTTAAATGCTGCAATATTTCATTTTCAGTGACTTTTAATCTTAATCTTGAAACTTTATGTGAAATGTTTTGTTTGAAAAGTATGTTTTCTGATAAATTAGATTTAGATTGAATGCTTTAAATGTTCAAATACTTCTTGGGGATACTGTATCACTAATACATCAATCTGAGGTCAGTTTGACCTCTAAATATCAACATCAGCCTTTGGAATCAGCCATGTGCATGTGTCTGGTTATGATGGAGATTTTAGCTGAGTTTTTCTCTGTCTGTCAGCTCCAGCAGGCTCTGTTAACTCTCCGGCAGCAGCAGGAAGTGTTTGCTGAGGAGCGTCGGCTGGTGGGTGAAGAGGAGAGAGAGGAGGTGCGAGAGGACGAGAAGGAGCTTCACAGGAGAGAAACACAGAAACACCAGCACCACAGACGGAAGGAGCGATCTAAAGAGAGTGAGCAAACACTAGTGTATTAAATTAATAATGACAGTACTTTTGTTTTTGCTTGTTTTTTTATTTTTAGCAACATTTCAGCTATGACTTCATCCTGAAAATTGTTGGAGTCACCACTAGGTGGCGGTGTTTCTGCACACGTCTCTCCTTTCTGAGTTGCGATGTAACTTGAGCAGAGTGAGAAAAAATCAAATAAAAAAAAAATTGCATTGAAATATATATAATACTACTATTTATATTACTATATAAAAATATTAAGGTTTATATTAAGTTATATTAACTTTTCCAGTCACCTGAAAAGTTTTAACAATATCACATTTTATTTGTCAAGCATACTAGAGATCGCACACAGCAAATGAGATATTTTAAATTAATATATTGCACGGAAAACTATTAGACTTAATAGTAAAATATAATCAATAAATACATATTTTTTATACATTTTATAATATAATATATTATAAATAATATAATATTTAATCTTTTATTATAAATATATTTAAATTATAATTATAATTAACAATTATATTAATATTAAAATATAATTAATAAAGTACTGTATGCTTGAGATAATGTCAAGCATACAGTAATGAGATAATTTTTACTAGATTGCAAGGAAAACTATTAGACTTAATAGTAAAATATAAAATAAATTTCATTTATTCATTTTAATAATATAATTATAATTATTAATATTTAATCTTATTTATAATAATGACAACATTATAATACAAGTATAATAAATATTATATTTAATAATTATAATTATTAAATAAACATGAAATAATTAAATATTATATTAATAATTATAATTATAAACATTAATAAATATTATTTAAATATAATTATCATTAACAATTATATTTAAAATAAAATTATATAAGTACTGTATGCTTGAGAAAATGTCAGGCATACAGCAATTATCAATTATTAAAATTACTTGATTACAAGAAAAATAAATATGAACAATTAAATTGAAAATAAATGTAAACATAAATGTATTAAATTATTTAAATATAGATATTAAGGACAAACAGTTTATTATAGTCCATTACATATTAAATCATTACATATTAATAATCACATATAGACTGATAGCTGACGTTTAATTTAATCTGTCATAAAGTTGAATTAAATTTCTACCATGTTTTCCGCAGGTGCGATGGCAAGTACTGAAGTTCGGCAGAAACTGCACGACTTTCTGATGAGTAAATCGGCTAAAGACCCGTCTGTGTCCGGCGCCGGTTACCCTCTCAGCCGCTCGAAACTGTGGTACAGGTACATCAGCCTCCTTCAGCTCCAGTCAAGAGCATTATACTACAGTTCAGACTTCTGTTCCATGTGAATGTTTAATAAAACAGAATAGAATGTGAGTGGAATCAAAAGTATCAAAAGTGTAACGCGCTGTCATGATGTCATCACAGCTCCGCCCACCCGGGTCCTGCAGAGCAGAGCTCCCCTCCGCTAGGAGAGACTCCGCCCACCTTCAAATACCCTCTGACCTCTGGCCTGGACTACAGAGAGGACTTCCCTCTCAGGAAGACTGGTAGGTCAGAGTTCAGAGGTCACGCTGAAGAATCCTGTCCTATGATCCTTACGAAATCAGTATAATCTGAGACATGTTTGGAAGCTGTCAGGTTTGGGTCTTTGAGAACAGCAGTGGGCTGATGGGAAGTGTGTGTGGGTTTGACAAAATGAATGGTTCTTGAATCTGATTTTATATACAGAAGTCTTATACTGTAAGTCATTGTGTTTTGCATGTTATTGCCAATGACTCAATTTGATTAGTCAAGATTGAATGAAAACCTTGTGAGCTGTTTTGCTGCTGTTCACTTCCTACATAGGCAGCATGTAGAATGTTTGCTATTAGCATCCTGCTTAACTAACAATGCAGTTCTCTAAAAAGCACAACGAATATATAATGCACATCATGTTTTCCAGTACAAATTTATAAACATTCTTAAATTAAGATACCTGAGCAGCAAAATTACTTAAGATATTAAGTCTTATTTTCTGAAGAATGTATCAAAATTAAGTGCGTTTATGCTTAATAAAACAAGACAAACTATTGGCTAGTGAAGTTAGAAAAATATACTTAATTTAAAGGGAAAACGAGATTGTTCTTCTTACCCCATTGACAGATATATTTTCAACTCACTTAATTTATATATTTTACTTCTCAAGCATCTTGATTTAAGATTTTTTAGATATTTGTAATGGAAAACAAGACAAAAATACAACGCAAGGAAATAATTTTTGGAGCGCAAACTTTCTCAGAACTTTCCAAATGTTTTGGTTCTCTCAAAGTTATGAACAAACGTTCTTCCAGTAACATTAATAGAACGTTCATTCAAAGTTATCTGGCCATATTTAAATGTTTTAACATTTCAGAGAACATTCAAAAGTACCGTTCCCATAATGTGTTTGCAAAACGGAATGTTTCTGTTCGTTCAAAAAAAAAAAAAAAAAAGTTTTCAAAACATTTAAAAAAAATTGTCAGAACATTCAAAATTAATGTTTTCATAATTTAGGCCCACTGAGTTTTTCCTCCGTTAAAAAAAAAAAAAAAAAGCGTCAACATTAAAATGCAAAAACACGCTATGAAGCGCTGTCAAGAGCATGCCAAACCAACAGATGGCGATATAACCCTAACCGTAAAGCCATGTTGGCCTGTCAGAAGCCTGGAAAAAGGGTTATTACTGGTTCCGGTTCTGACTTCACAAGCCAAAATCTCCTGTTTAACCATCTACATGACAACAATGCAACTAGAGTTTCTAAAAATCTTCACCATGGAGTTTTCAAAAAAGTTCAGTTTCAGTGACCGGATACTGTGTTTGCGTGTGGACGAACGGCCAAAACCGCAGAGAAAAAGCTGCTTTTGTATTGAATTAAGTTTTTAATCAATGTCTTTCTTAGTTTGTTTGACCAAATGGATGGATTATTTTAGTTTGTTTGACCAAAATGCAGTATAATTTTGATGCTGTCTATGTAGGGTGCCCACTTGGTTTTGTAACAGAGCTCAGTGACCTCCAGCGAGGGCGATCTGACCTGATGTGTGTTCTTGCTCCAAGCTCGTGCAGAATCTAACAGCATTACATGAATGTCACAGGGGCTCGGCGGAGGTGACACTGCCTAAATGTTTGCAGATGAATCTGGCTGATATTTAATCACTGGGTTCAAGGGTCAACTGAGCATGTCACTGAGCCTGGTGGCCTGTGGGCAGAGCTAAATGGGGGCCGGTGAGTGACCCTGTTTAGCTTTAGGGTCAGCGTGGTGAGAATGACCATGCTTGTGCCCGCTGTGTGCCCCGGGGCGGCCGGTGCCGAGGTTTGCAAACAATTACCCGGCGGAGGGGTTGTAGGGACGAGAGCCGGGCCGGGCAGAGGGGTCCAGCTCTCTGGCGTAGAGGTTAACTCGTCCTGCGGGCGTAAGCAGGAAGTAGGTGGCTTTGGGTCGTACGGTTGCGAATCACCTCAGATGAGTGTTCAGGATGGTCATTGTGAGCATTTGACCTTTCAAATGGGATTGTTTTGCATGTTTTATTGTCTGCTAAAGTCTGAGCGCTTAGTGATGTTTTTTTTAATGTTTACGCTCATCAAAGCTGCGTTTATTTGATCAAAAATACGGTAAAACTGATTAGTTTGATTCCCTGCACAGCATTTTACATAAGTTCTGCCAAATATTGGAAAAAGTAAGTTACACTACCATTTGAAAGTTTGGGTCTGCAATATTTTTAATGGTGAGCAGAAGAGGCTTCTTTCACAAACAAGGCTATTTATTTGATCAAAAATACAGTAAAGACGGTGCGCACAATTTACTATTTCATTTTCTTGATTTGCTAAATCATGCACACGATTTACTATTTCATTCCCTCAATTTACTAATTCGTTTGCATGATTTTCAATTTCGTTTCCTCGATTTACTAATTTGATCCCTTGATTCATAAATCGTTCCCACTATTTAGAAAATGGAGGGAACAATTTAGCAAATTGAGGGAACAAATTATTAAATTGTGTGCACAATTTAGCCTACTATTAAGTAGGTATATTTCTGATTATTATCAATGTTGAAAAAAGTTGTGCTGCTTCATATTTTTGTGCAAAGCTGAAAAGAACAGCATTTATTTAAAATGGAAAACTGTTCTGACATTATAAATGTCTTTACTGTCACTTTTGATCAATTTAATGCATCCTTGCTGAAGAAACGCATATTTCAAATGAAAATGATAGTCTTTTGAACGGTACACAGTAATAGTAAAAGTGATGCTTGACTTCGCAAACACCACAAAAAAAGTACATCTGAAAACATGCTCACTTTTCCGGGAACTCGTATTTGAGTCAACATGATCTTCAACCTCGGATATTTTCTGCATATTTCGGCTTTAGTTGCGAGGCTGATTTCGAGATGAGTTTGCAGAGGAAGGTGATACGACTGACTCAATGATAAGACTGAAACCCTTTTCAAAGGAAATGTAAATATAGACCTGGTTTTCATCCAGGCACTGTTTTCACGGAATTTCCAGCATGGCCTAAAAAGCGGGAAGGGGGTCCTGAGGCTCAACGGGCCGGAATACCGCAAACCTCCGGGGAGATTTTTCCTGAGCGCAGGGGTCTGCTCTGCCTCAGGCCGCATCAGAGATCAGCGCGAAACCGTGGGGCGTCTTTTCATCCCCTCTCAATAACTCAGGTAACAGCTTTTAAAAAGAGGCCCGTCCGGTACATTAGGGGGATACAAAAACAACAGGAACGATGCAAAAGCTAAAAAAAAATGAAAAGAAAAACAGCCTGCTTTTTTTGTCAATGGAATAATTTGTCTACGCTGACAAGACAGTCTGCAGGGCCACTTCCTGTGGCTCCAGTTTCAGACCGTAGATCAGAACGAAGAAAGATAGAGCAGAAGCGGCCAATTAAAACACAAAACACCTCCCTGTGCCTGAACGGAATGATTTTTTTTTTATGACTGTAATCACTCCCACAATGAGCAGTTTCATATCCAGCATTCAAAATTTTAAGCATGGCTAGCTAAACATGAAAAACTGTTTTTATGTATGAATTGAAATATCAAACATCCTGTGTGTAGATTCGGCCAGGCAGGGGGTGTCGGGGTGATCATGAAGGTAGCTCTTGTTCTTTGCCCTGGTCAGGACCCTTTTCGGCTGAATGATTGACAGGTGTGAAGGGGGGGCGGGATGCTGAGTGGTCGTGATGTGCAGGCGACAGATCTGTTTGTGTAAGGAAAGAGAACAGTGGGAGAGACACTGGAATACTGCTAGTGCAAGCACCATTATTACTTACAACTAGTGATTTGGATGTTTAGTGTGCTCTGTAAAATGAAAAGGAATTTTTTAGACAGAGCCGGTAAGCATCCACCTAGGAAATACCCAGAATATCCATGCAACTACATAGCAACACCCTGGCAACCATCTAAAACATCATAGTAACCTCATAGTAACATGCTGTAAACCACTCAGAACACCTTAGCAACTGCATAGCAACCACAGAGAACATTCTAACAACCACCCAGGAATGTGCTAAAAACTACTGAAGAACATTTTAGCAACCACATAGCAACACCCTGGCAACCATCGTAGCATTATGACAGTAAGTTTTGCATTGGCGAGAACCACTTAAATTTTGTTCAAACATATAAACATCTATATTTACTACATTACTACTAATAACTTGGTATTAGCCACCAGCGACTTTAAATTAAAAACACTGTTTAATTCAGATCCTGTATTGAATTACGATTTTATTGTAGGAGCAGTAACTGTTGTGACTAGGGTATTTTGGTGGGAACTATAGTTTTTATGGATTGAGCGCTCTGTTGTGAGGTGCTGTGGTGTAGTAGTGGCTATCAATCTGTGCTGGTTTGTCAGGAGGAGCTGAACCTGTCTGTTACATCTGGTAATGTAGGAGGTGTGTACATTCTCATTCCTCCACCATATGGAACTGGTCAGCAGCAGCTAAACAAGCCTCGCAGGTGCTCGTGAGATTGGTGGACGGGCCGCCGTCACCCGCTCATGCCATGTAACTCCGTCCCACAGGTGTTTGTTTAAGGAAGCTTGAGTCGGGCTACACTGAAAATGCCCTTTAATGACGCGGCCCAACGTAAACATGCCGACCGCTCTGCGTATTTTCCCTACGTATTAAAAATGTGTAAATCCTTCCCGCTAATTGCTGGGCAAATATTTTTGCGGTATTTTTCTAATAGCTCTTATTCATCATGTGTCAGAGAGACTAAATTACAGTATTTCACCATCGCTGTGATCTGTGATCTCTGCCAAATGCTCCTGAAACTCAAAAGCATCCTTTTCATTGCGATCAACCTTTTTTGTCAGCCGTCTTCCATTTTATTAATCAATTATGTGAGGCTCTTTAATCGCTTGTAACATTTTTTGGGTTAACAGCCAAAATAACATGGCCTGTTGGGTTTTTCCCGAACGAAAGCCGTAGGACTGTAGGGTTTCAGTGGTGGTAATAACTTCGGAAATTCTAAATTTAAGTTGTAATCTGTTGTATCCTTGATCTATATGTATTGTGAAGTTCAAAAGGCCTCACAGTCAAGTTGTTTGTGTGCGCGTGTTTACTATTTATCCCCAAAAGTTTAGGTAAGTCTGACAAACCCACATTTATTAGAATAATTTGTAATGCATAATTTATAATATTCAAAAGAACTTTTTGTTTTTGTCAACTGTTTATCTTTTAGGGGTAGGATGTAGCCATTTTATTTTAATTATAAAAAATTATATTTAATTTCAATTTTATTCTGTTTTTTAGTACATTTTTATTGTACAATTATATTTAATGTACAGTTGTATGTACAATATTTAATTTCAATTTTATATTTTGTTATAATTTTGTATTTAATTTTTTATTATAAATATGATTATAAATAAAATATATTTAATTTAAATTGTATTATTTTGTTATACTTTTTATTTTATTTTTTATTACAAATACAATTATATTTAATTTCAGTTTTATATTATTTTGTTATAATTTTGTATTTTGTTTTTATTATAAATATAATTATATTTAATTTCAATTTATTTTATTATTATTGTATTTTTATTATAACTATAATTTCAATTGTATTATTTTATTACAATTTTTATTTTATTTCTATTATACAATACAATTATATTTAATTTCGATTATTTTCTTTTATTTTATTTTATTACAAATACAATTATTTTTTAATTTCAGTTTTTTATTATTTTGTTTTTAATTGTATTATTTTAAAATGTCTTTTATTTTATATATAATTAATTTAATTTCCATTTTATTATAATTTTTATTTTATTTTTATTATCAATACAATTATATTTTATTTGAATTTTATTTTATTATTTTGATATACATTTTTATTTTTATTATGAATACATTTATTATTATGATACAATAATATTTATTTCAATTTTATTATTTTGTTCTAAATTATTTTTATTTCACTATTTTATTAACACTGTAGTATATTCTCACCGTTCTGTCTTTGCAATAGGGTGTGTGTGTGTGTGTGTGTGTGTGTGTGCGTGTGTGAGTGTGTTAATTTTCATATCCCTCATCTCCCTTCATCTCTGTCCTCAGCCCACAGTGTGTTGTACTCATGTCGGTCTCCTGATGTGTGTATCTTTGATGCCCACTCAGCGGTCAGACCGGCGGTAGGTGGCGTCTATAGGGCGGCTGGCTTTCCAGTGTATCCTGAGTAAAATCCAGGGAATTTTGGTACTCCATAGGTCATAGTGGTACAAAAAAAAAAAGAAAGAAAGAGGATTTCCCCTTTTTCCCAAGCCAAATCTCCCTCTGTCTGTGCCGATATCTCTGTTAGTTTAAACACGGCTACCGTAGAGGTTTGTGGTTGGCAGGCTGGCAGGTACTGGACTCCTACAGCCAGCGGAGAGCTGTTGGACAGATTTAATGTCCTCCAGATGAACGATGGAATTGATCTTCCAGTTCTTACCTCATTACAGCTGGGAGATATCCCAGAATTCCTCAGTGTGGCTGGACCGCGGCCACACATTCACTCAGCAGGTTCTGTGAGCTGCCTCGTCAGATCACTTGTATATGGACATATATGCACTGAAGTCACCATTTTATTATTATTTTTTTGTTATATTTTATATCTATATTTGACAGGTCATTAAATCCTAAAATGTTGTAAAAGTAAAATCGTAAAATGTTCTACACAGTATAAATCTTTAGAGTAATTTTAAATGATCTTATAATTCAATTTTTATCAATGTTTTGAGAGCAGGTTTCGGTTTTTCTAAGCCCCTCCTTTCCAAGAGCCTCCTCTGCTCTGACTGATCAGACTAAAACGAAATTTAATTGTAGATCATCTCAAAATAGCCAATTTCGGATAATTAATCGGCCTAGCAGAAATAGCTAATGCAATCTGTTTTCTCTTTCCTCTCAGCATCTGAGCCCAATCTGAAGGTCCGGTCCAGACTCAAGCAGAAGGTTTCTGAGAGAAGAAGCGGACCTATACGCCGCAGAGACGGCAGCGTTCTCGTCACGCCACTGAAAAAACGAACTTTAGAACTAACAGGTGAGCAAACAACAGATGCTTGAGCTAAACGACCATCTAAAACAGAGATAAACAGATCTTCTATCAGAAAAAAGGATAGAAAATCTCAGCCAATTTGATGTTTGATATACACACCAATGAGCTTCAATTGTGGGCGGAGCTCACAGTCAGTATTGGCTGGCTGCTGTCCTCTCTTTAAGCACTTCCTGTTCTCCTCTCATCTAGATTCTTCGGCCAATGAGAGCCCTGCAGGTTCTGGACCGAGCTCACCCATTGGCTTGTGCAGCAATGAGAACGGAGCAACATACCGAACCAGCACCAACCAAATTGAGGTACCAAGAACTTCTCTTTATAAACTCAATTAAGGGGTCATTATATATAATGTTCCATTTTATGAGATTATAATTTCATTTTAGCCAATTAGTTATCTGATATTTGCAATTGTGAGATTCTATAAAATTAACATTAACTTTTACTTTTAATAGCTTTATTATGACATGGGAAATGACTAACAATACTTGTAGGATGCAAGTATTAATAGAAATGTCTGAATATCATTGCATTGGAAAACAAAGTATCAAAGCAAGTGGCAAATCTGTGATCAAATAATGCACAAGCTTTTCTCTGAACTCATTTTTTTGAGCCATTTTTGTAGTGTGTTATAAAGGAACTGTTTGTGTGTGTGTGTGTGTGTGTGTGTGTTTTGCTTGTAAAGTGTATTGTGATGTTTTATTGCCATTTGCTTTGTTATATTTAAGTCAGTGTCATTCTTATATTTACGTACCAGTCCACTCTTTTAACTAACAGGTTAATAATACCCTTCAGCACACAGAGGCAGCTGTGGAACATTTTTTCATGCACTTGCGTGCAGTTTTGAGCCCATGATTGCATTTTTGGGAACTGAACCATAGACCCCAAAAACTGAAACTAAATAAAATCCTCCATTATAGTCCCGTGCCTCATTACTTTTATCAGACTATGAGGTGAATGAGTCGGGGCCCCCGAATGATCCGTCGTTTGGAGCTGAGCATACACAGACCCCGTCCCGGGGCGCTTATACCATCAGCCTGACAAACAAAAACATGGAAACATGCATTTAAAATCCCATCTGAACATAAAGGCAGCATGTTATAAAGTTCTATGAAGTTTGAAGGTGTGTGTGTGTGTGTGTGTGTGTGTGGCAGTGCTGTGCTGAACTAACTGTGACAGCTCTTTTCCGCTGCGGTTTCTGGCTGCGCTGGCGTTTGGGGAAGGGGGTGAGGGGCTCTGTGATGGTGAGGTTTATTTCTCCTGTGAAGTTCTGCCCAAGCATTTCCTCATGGGCTGCGGGCCAGCAAACTCTCCTCCTGTCGGCACACAGCCTGTTGAGTTCATCCTCACATGAGAGATGGCTAAACCTTCAGCCAGCCGTTAGTGAGGGTGTGTGATCATGAGATTTCACTACTTCAAAACTATGACCTAAAGATGACATCACATCGTTAACACACACACACACACACCACACACACCCCGTTTACTAATACTGACTGACATGAGGCAGAAGTACCCATAACACTATAGAAAACACCCAAACTGCATAGAAGCACACTAAAAACCATTCACAACATCCTAGCAAGCACATAGAACATAGCAACACCCTAACAACCATATTCAGAACACCCTAGAAATCACAAAAAAAAATTAAAAAACAAACATCCAGAATTGCATAGCAACACATTAAAACCTATTACAACACCCTAGCAAGCACATAGAACACCCTAGCAACACCCTAGCAACTACTAGAGGACATTTAGAACACTAGCAATCACTAGGGAACATTCAGAACACTCTAGCAACTTTCCAGAACTGCATAGAAGCACACTAAAAACATTCACAACACCCTAGCAAGCACATAGAACAACCTAGCAACGCCCTAACAACCACTAGGGAATATTTAGAACACCCTAGGAACAACTAAAAAACATAAAAAAAACCTAGCAAACATCCAGAATTGCATAACAACACATTAAAACCAATTACAACACCCTAGCAAGCACATAGAACACCCTAGCAACACCCTAGCAACTACTAGAGAACATTTAGAACACTAGCAACCACTAGGGAACATTTAGAACACTCTAGCAACCTTCCAAAACTACATAGAAGCACACAAAAAAACATTTACAACACCCCAGCAACCACTAAAGAACATTCAGAACATTCTAGCAACCATCAATGACCGCATAAAAGCATTCACAACTCCCCCCAAGTGAAAAAAAAGTACACTTCTATAATTTGCGCACTAATTTTGTACTTAATATGCTAAAAAATCTTCTTTAGTACTAGATAATCTTAAGAACATCTAAGTGTACTCAACTGTGCTATTTTGAGACACCATGAAATATGAACTTAAATGTGCTTTTAATATACTATCTCTGTATTTAAAAAATGTATTTAGTTACCACTTGTAGTACACTCTGGGTTCAAATGTACTATAAGTGGCATCTAAATAATTTTTTTAAATACAGAGATAGCATATTAAAAGCACATTTTAGTTCATATTTCATGCTGTCTCAAAATAGCACAGTTGAGTACACTTAGATGTTCTTAAGATGATCTTAAGAAGTACTTAAGAAGAATTTTTAGTATATTAAGTACAAAATTAGTGCACGGAAATAAAGCACTTTAAGTATATTATAGCAATGTACTTTTTTTTTTTCACCTGGGCCTAGCAACCACTAGAGAACATTCAGAACACCCTAGCAAACATCCAGAACTGCATAGTAACACCCTAGCAACCATATAGAAGCCACAGCAACTGCTAGAGAACATTAAGAATACTCTAGCAACCATCGAGAACTGCATAGCAACACACTAAAACCATTTACTATACCCCAGCATCCATAAAAAACCCTATAAACCACTAGAGAGCATTCATAACACTCTAGTAACTATTCAAAACTGCATAGCAACAACCTAGAAACCATCAAGTGTTAAAGGGCTAAAGTGAAATCTCATTGGTCCAAAATCCCACTCCTTAAGGCCAGTTCACACCCGCTCCCGACAGACGGCGACAGATACCTGCACAGGTTTTGTTGGATCAGTTGGTGTCTGTCGAAGCTTGTTTTTGCTGGTTGAACATGCTGAATCTGAGTAAGAATGTCTGAGAAGTGACTGTAATCTGGTCGGTGCTGTTCTGCGTCTGTTGGTGCAGTGTGAATTGGCCTTTATAGTTGTAAGTTAGAAAGCATTCTGATTGGCTGTGATGGTGGAACACACACACAAACACACACACAGATTGACTGCTGCAATCTCTCCCTCTGAACACTTACGAGAGGTTACATCATTGACACGACAGACTGCTGGTTATGTGACAGCGGAACCTCAATCAGATTTTCTCGAAGCATCAATGAAGCACAATCCCATGCTGTACTATTGTTGCTCTAACTGTGTGACGCTGCATTAAGTAAGAGGTGATGTAACGCTGTCTGTCTCTCTCCTCCAGCGGTGTCTGTCTCAGAGCGGCGTCCTACAGACGGATGGATCCATGTCCCTGTTGAATCTCTACACGTCCCCCTCTCTGCCCAACCTCACGCTGGCTCTGCACCCTGCTCACGCTCACATCTGCGTAAGTTCCTGTCCATCACAGACACGCGTATGAACCATGAGGTCAAACTTTTCGAAGATACAATTTCTCCATTGTAGTCTTCATTTTTCTTCTGGGAACGAACATATCACAATATTCCTCATTTAAATAATTCCCACCCAAGGCATATGCAAAATAAAGGGGCAGGGCCTGGTTGAGTTAGTTAGTAGTGTGTTGAAACTGGCTGTTATGGTAAGGGCCGTTGACCAATGGTTGACTGGTTCACAACACACTGCTCCAGTTGACCAATCAGAGCACATTGTGCTTTTCAGAAGGAGGGGCTTCATAGAGACAGGAACTAAACAGATTGTTACTGACAGACTGGAAGAGAGGAGCTGCAAAAATGGAGAATATGAGGAAAATAATGAACATTCAAGCATGAAAACCTGTTCTAGTAGAGCCAAAAAACAACATCAAGAGCACACTAAAAACATTCACAACACCCTAGCAAGCACATAGAACACCCTAGCAACACCCTAGCAACTACTAGAGAACATTTAGAACACTAGCAACCCTGGAACATGCAGAACACTCTAGCAACCTTGCAAAACTGCATAGAAGCACACTAAAAACCATTCACAACACCCTAGCAAGCACATAGAACCAACGTAGCAACACCCTAGCAACCACTAGGGAATATTTAGAACACCCTAGAAACAACTAAAAAACATAAAAAAAACCTAGCAAACATCCAGAATTGCAACTGTTTGTTTCTCTGATTTTTCCTCAGTAATCTTTTCTAGAGATCTCAACATATTGCAAAATTGATTAGTATTTTTGTCTTTTTTGTTTTCTGGTACAAATATCTAAACATTCTTAAAGTCCCCCTGTAGTGAATCATTTTATCCCTTAAAACTCATCTTTAAACAGCAAAATAACACATTTAAATGTTTTCCCTGTTAAAATAATTTCTTCATGCCTTAAAATAGCTTGAATGTAACTCTACACCCTTGGCTCATTTAGTATACGTGGATCTATGAATATGCTAATTAGCTCCGCCTCCACCCACTCACACAAGCTCAGAGATCCACTCGGTCA
Organism: Culter alburnus; assembly: GCA_028476615.1. Lineage (NCBI taxonomy): Eukaryota > Metazoa > Chordata > Actinopteri > Cypriniformes > Xenocyprididae > Culter > Culter alburnus. The sequence goes on along the minus strand of JAOTNS010003700.1, from coordinate 111,271 downwards.
ACTTACTGAGGTAAACGCTACACAATGGTATTGCTTTTTACAACGTTGGACACATAATGGTAATTAATATGATTAGCCTTTTGCTTGACTACGTAATCAAAACAGCTGATAATGTGTTGCTAATGTTACTCAAACCATCGCCATCTCACAGTCAGACAGCTGCCTTCTAACAATCAGTATCCTTAGAAACACTCTGAACAACGTCAGCTGAGAAAGGCATATAGTTCATCATAACATATACATCATACACCCGCCATATTGCTAAATTTACATGATTTTTCATATCAACAGAAAAATATACTGGGGTAACCTGGCTTCTCGAGATTCCCTTGCTTCAGAGCGGTCATAGTTAATGATATGAGAAAAAAGTTGTTAAATTATGAGAACAATTCGTAATTTAACGAATTTGTTCTCTAAATTTCTCTATTTAATGACTTTTTTCTCAACATTTTATCTCGACTTTTTTCTTGAAATTTAACAACATTTTTCTCTCCGTAATTCTGTAATTTAACGAGTTCTCTCGACTTTTCTCGAAATGTAAAACTTTTTTCTCGTAATTAACGAGTTTATTCTCAACTTTTATCTCAACTTTTTTGTTTTTTTCTCGAACGAGTTTATTTCAACAATCGACTTTTTCTCACGAGTTTTTCTCCGAGTTTATTCTCAACATTTTATCTCGACTTTTTTCTCGAAATATAACGAGTTTTTTCTTTAAATAACGAGTTTATTCTCAACATTTTCTCTCGACTTTTTTCTCGAAATGTAACGAGTTTTTTCTCGTAATTTAACGAGTTTATTCTCAACATTTTCTCTCGACTTTTTTCTCGAAATTCTTTTTTCTTTATCTCAATTTATCTATTTTTCTCGAATGTAACGACTTTTTCTCGTAATTTAACGAATTCTCAACATTTTATCTCTTTTCTCGAAATTTTTTTCTCGTAATTTAACGAGTTTATTCTCAACATTTTATCTCTTTCTCGAAATATAACGAGTTTTTTCTCGTAATTTAACGAGTTTATCAACATTTTATCTCGACTTTTTTCGACGAGTTTTTTCTTGTTTTAACGAGAACATTTTATCTCAACTTTTTTCTCAACGATCTTTACTCTCGAACTTTTTTCTCTGTTTTTTCTCGTAATTTAACGAGTTATTCTCAAATTTATCTCGACTTTTTTCCGAAATATACGGTTTTTCTTGTAATTTAACGAGTTTATTCTCACATTTTCTCTCGACTTTTTTCTCGAAATGTAACGATAATTTAACGAGTTTTTCTCACATTTTATTTTTTTTCTCGAAATAACGTTTTCGTAATTTAACGAGTTTATTCTCACATTTATCTCAACTTTTTTCTCGAAATGTAACGAGTTTTTTCTCGTAATTAACGAGTTATTCTCAACATTTTATCTCGACTTTTTCTCGAAATATAACGAGTTTTTTCTCGTAATTAACGAGTTTATTCTCAACATTTTTATCTCGACTTTTTCTTGAAATATAACGAGTTTTCTGTAATTTAACGAGTTATTCTCAACATTTTTCTCGACTTTTTCGAATGTAACAACTTTTTTCTCGTAATTTAACGGTTTATTTTTATCTTTTTTCTCGATGTAACGAGTTTGTAATTAACGAGTTATCTCAACATTTTTATCTCGACTTTTTTCTCGAAATTTAACGAGTTTTTTTCTCGTAATTTAACGAGTTTTCTCAACATTTTATCTCGACTTTTTCTATTCTCGTAATTTAACGATTTATTTTTTTATCTCGACTTTTTTCTCGAAATATAACGAGTTTTTCTTGTAATTTAACGAGTTATTCTCAAATTTTCTCTCGACTTTTTTCTCGAAATTTAACGAGTTTTTTCTCGTAATTTAACGAGTTTATTCTCAACATTTTATCTTGACTTTTTTTCTGAAATTAACGAGTTTTTTCTCGTAATTTAACGAGTTTATTTCAAACATTTTATCTTGACTTTTTTTTTGAAATTTAACGAGTTTTTTCTCGTAATTTAACGAATTTGTTCTCGTAATTTAACGAGTTTTCTCGTAATTTAACGAGTTTATTCTCAACATTTATCTCGACTTTTTTCTCGAAATGTAACGAGTTTTTTCTCGTAATTTAATGAGTTTATTCTCAACATTTTATCTCGACTTTTTTCTCGAAATTTAACGAGTTTTTTCGCGAAATTTAACAACTTTAATCTCAAGATGGTTTTATTTTTTTATTATTGCTTGGCCCTAATCCTCTTCCGTATCCAGTAAATGTTTCTTGATTTAAAAATTTTTAGATATTTGTAATGGAAATCAAAACAAAAACACTGAGGAAGAAAATAATTGTTTTGCAGTGCAATGAGAATAAAAGTCACAAATGAGAATTCTTTTAATATCTCATTTATCCGGGGCAACAATAAGATGAAATGGATAGCAAATTGACACTTATGTGAAGTCTCCTGCTCCTCAGATGTTCCTCCTGAGAAAAAAAAACCTCAGAAAAGATCTCAAACTGTGCTGACGTTCGCACACAAGCGTACAATCAAAAGTCAGAGATCGCAATTTGAGCTCAAACATTTTTTATCAAATGATTGGCACATTCATTTTATACTGCAGCTCTATAGGTCAACTACTGGCTCATTCAGTTTAAAGAAACATCACTGTTGATACTTAAATGAGACGAGTCTCCTGAGCTTCAAAAGAGCAACCTCTGAGAAATACGGCTTTCCTCTGGGAATAAACACAAATGCAGCATCACCAGCTCTCCTTCTGCTGCGCAACAGACATGAATAGAACTTGCAGAAAAAGCAAGGGGCTGCGAAATGGTATTTTTAGGAGACAGTGAGAGACATGGAGTCGCATCTATTTGTGGAGAAAGCACAAAACACTGTATGAGGAATGTGGCGGGTGCATTAAGAGGCAGCGATGAGACCAATCCTCTTTATAGAGTGTGTTTTTAGAGAGGTAGAGGTGTTTGTTGTTTGCAAAAGGTTTAGGAGCAGATCTCATTTTCTGCTTTCTCTGAGTGCTTGCGTTCAGTCCCGGCTGGATTAATGTACAGCCCTGAGGGCTCGTGACCTCTGACCCCTGGGATCTTTAGCCCTTGGGTAAATACGGCGCTCGGTTTAAGGTTTCATGGCATGAGTGTAGCATCTCGTTCATCACGGGCTGTTAAAAAGCTCAAGAAATCATGTTCGGAAAGCGCGTAACATGCCAACAAATCAAAATACGGATCACTCTTACCATCCAGACGAGAATACTTTCAACACTTTCACATTTTAAAATAGTTGAATGACTCACTAGGGAGCTCTAAATGCAGCTTGGTAATTTTGTGCACCTTATGGACGACGCCGACATGAATGCTGACTGTATGGGTTTTTAAAAGAGTGCAGTTATTAATATTTCATATGCAGGAGGCATTATGTAAGTCACTCTCATGCTTGAGTGAAAATTTGTCTCAAACTAATTCTAAACTAAAAGTTTACATTATTGATTCTATTATTTTTCTGTCTGTTTTTGTGAACTATCTGGGCTAGTTTCTCAAAAGCATCGTGAGCTAAGTTGATCATAGAGACTATTGGTGGCAAAAATATATATATATATGCTATCTAAATAAAGGTGATTTGATTTGACATGGAATATTAATAGCGTTTGGCTGATCTCTCCTCTGTTAGACGGGTACAGCGCTGAAAGATCGGAGCACAGAAGGACTGGCGGCCGCCGCGTCTCCCGTCTCGCTGGAGTCTAAAGTGAGCAACGGACAGCAAGCGCTCCTGCAACACCTGCTGCTGAAGGAGCAGAGACAGCAGAGGATGATCTCGCCTGGTAAGAAGAGCTTACAGAGATCACTGGAGCACACAGAACATCAGTTATTATCCTTACCTGAAACTAAAACCTCCGTTACTTGAAATACAGTAAACATCAACTGAAGTAAAATAAAATGTAAAAAACCTTAAACCTTATTTTATTTCATGCCAAGGCAACATTTCTCATTTTTGATTAGTTTAACTTGAAGTACTAAAATAACTAAAACTAAAAGTGAAATAAAAATAATAAAAAAAATATATATATATAGTAATATATATATATATATATATATAAATGACAACCAGGGTTATTAAGAAATAAAATATTAAGATAAAAATATAAGAAGCAACTTAAAAGTGAAGTAAAATGACAAACTAAAACGAGTTGAAATAATAAAAAAAAAAAAAAAAAAAAAAAATAATAATATATATACATATATATAATATATATTATATATTATATATATATATATATATATATATGTAATAATTAATGAAATTAAAATTAATGAAAATATTAATTAAATATATATAATATATTATATACATATATATATACATTATATATGTATATATATATATATATTATAGTTTTTAAAAGTAATTTCAACTCCAGTTTTAGTTTGTCATTTTAGTACTTCACTTTTTAAGTACTGCTTCTTAATATTTATTTATCTTAATATTTATTTCTTAATAACCCTGGTTGTCATTTTATATATATTATATATATACATTTAAAAACTATATATACATATTAAAAAAAACTAATAAAATGGCAAAAACAACAAAATCAAAGTGAAAACAGAAAATATAAAATTAAAACTAATTCAAATTATAATAAAAACTATAATAGGCTATTATCATTAACTAAAACTAAAATCTTAAAAAATAATAATTTTCATGACCTGAAATAAACGTTCTCTTAAATAAAATATAAAAAACTTAAACTTATTTTATTTTAGCTATTGTGAAGGCAACATTTCTCAGTTTTGTTTATTTTAACTTGATGTACTATAAAATAACTCAAACTAAAACTGAAATTAAAAAAATCATTAATTAATTAATAAAAAACTATATAGACATATTTTTTAAATAATAACAAAAAATTATAAAAATGACAAAAATACAACAAAATTACTAAAACTAACTAAAATCTAAATGAAAAAAGAAAAATATACAAACCAAAACTAATTCAAAATATTAATAAAAAACTATAATAGTATATGAGTGACAGTAAACACTGCAGCAGACCTGCTGATCTTCCCAAATCAATGAAGTATAATTAACAATCTATAAATTAACTCTATCAATCTCCCTCTAAATTTCAGTTTATTGCTGTATGACAAATTTGATGTCAGTTTTATAGCTCCATAGAATTTACATCTTAACTGCATTCACTGAAAATAGAACAAAAATAAAGTAATAAAAAGTAAATAACAATGGTGCAAAATGGAGTGAAGTATAAATAAATGACAGTAGCGCCATTAAAATAACAGTAAATACAATAATAAAGAAGGATAAAACATAAAACTAAATATAATACATTCTTAAAAATAGATATTAGATATTATTTTCACAGAGATGCCACAGAAGAACCACTTTTGGTTCCCCAAAGAACCTTTCAGTGAATAAAATGTTCTTAAAAAGGTTCTTCATGGAACCATAGATGCCAATTTATTTATAAGAGTGTAGTATAAGTGATCACATCTTACTGTTTGTGAATGGCCCTTAATAGTTCTTGCATTTCGTGAAAGTTGAACTCATGTTAACTTGAGCGAGAATGTCGTGTCGTTCGCGAGACGCTGCAAAAGATGCGAGCGCAACAGTTAAAGACGTCCGTCTAGAGCGTGTATTGCATACATTGAAAAGCAATGGAAAGTAGCGCAGTGGAATGGAAAAACTTGTTCTGTGGAAACGGCCCATAAGTCTGAAGGTTCATGTTTAACTTCTCTCTCTCCAGTCACAGGCAGCGTTCCCGTGCTGTCCTCGTCTCCTCTGGCGATGAAGGAGCGTCCATCCGCGAGCTCTCGCACCAGGTTACCGCGGCACCGACCCCTGAACCGGACGCAGTCGGGCGCCGCTGCCACAGAGCGCTCTGGCTCAACTCGTGCTGCAGCAACAGCACCACAACTTCGTGGAGAAGCAGAAACAGTATCAGCAACAGGTTCACATCAGCCAGGTAACTTCACAAGAGACTAAATCATGCGTGATGCCTCCAACCCCATAGTAAAATCTTAAAAAGTACGAAAACGTTCTACATTCATGAAAAACTGCACAAATATTTAATTTTTGTACAAACCCGATTCCAAAAAAAGTTGGGACACTGTACAAATTGTGAATAAAAACAGAATGCAATGATGTGGAAGTTTCAAATTTCAATATTTTATTCAGAATACAACATAGATGACATATCAAATGTTTAAACTGAGAAAATGTATCATTTTAAGGGAAAAATAAGTTGATTTTAAATTTCATGGCATCAACACATCTCAAAAAAGTTGGGACAAGGCCATGTTTACCACTGTGTGGCATCCCCTCTTCTTTTTATAACAGTCTGCAAATGTCTGGGGACTGAGGAGACAAGTTGCTCAAGTTTAGGAATAGGAATGTTGGAAAATGCAAGGTCTTCCCTGAAAGAGACGACGTCTGGATGGGAGCATATGTTGGATATACCTTTCAGCATTGATGGTGCCTTTCCAGATGTGTAAGCTGCCCATGCCACATGCACTCATGCAACCCCATACCATCAGAGATGCAGGCTTCTGAACTGAGCGCTGATAACAACTTGGGTTGTCCTTGTCCTCTTTAGTCCGGATGACATGGCGTCCCAGTTTTCCAAAAAGAACTTCAAATTTGATTCGTCTGACCACAGAACAGTTTTCCGCTTTGCCACAGTCCATTTTAAATGAGCCTTGGCCAGAGAAAACGCTGCGCTTCTGGATCATGTTTAGATATGGCTTCTTTTTGACCTATAGAGTTTTAGCCGGCAACGGCGAATGGCACAGTGGATTTTGTTCACCGACAATGTTTTCTGGAAGTATTCCTGAGCCCATGTTGTGATTTCCATTACAGTAGCATTCCTGTATGTGATGCAGTGCCGTCTAAGGGCCCGAAGATCACGGGCATCCAGTATGGTTTTCCGGCCTTGACCCTTACGCACAGAGATTGTTCCAGATCTCTGAATCTTTGGATGATATTATGCACTGTAGATGATGATAACTTCAAACTCTTTGCAATTTTTCTCTGAGAAATCCTTTCTGATATTGCTCCACTATTTTTGGCCGCAGCATTGGGGGAATTGGTGATCCTCTGCCCATCTTGACTCTGAGAGACACTGCCACTCTGAGAGGCTCTTTTTATACCCAATCATGTTGCCAATTGACCTAATAAGTTGCAAATTGGTCCTCCAGCTGTTTATATGTATATTTAACTTTTCCGGCCTCTTATTGCTACCTGTCCCAACTTTTTTGGAATGTGTAGCTATCATGAAATCCAAAATGAGCCAATATTTGGCATGACATTTCAAAATGTCTCAATTTCAACATTTGATATGTTATCTATATTCTATTGTGAATAAATATAAGTTTATGAGATTTGTAAATTATTGCATTCCTTTTTTATTCACAATTTGTACAGTGTCCCAACTTTTTTGGAATCGGGTTTGTGCATATTTTCAAATGGAGTCAAATAAATGAGGACCATTGAGTGCTTAGTGCTTTATACAAATTGTTTCAAAGCAGCTTCACAGTAATAAACAAGAAATAAAAGAATCAGTGGTGCAAAATCAATATGAGTCAAAGTAAAGCAGCTCTTAAAAGCCAAGTGTCATGATTCAGCTTGAATCAGTTCAGTGTTGATTCAGTTTAGTTCAATAACAGTGTAAAGTTCATCAATTATGAAACAAGTTCATCTCAGCTATAAAGCTCAATAACAACATGCCGATGTTGCAAAATTTGTCAATTATAAAACTATAAAGCAGCTCTGCAGAAGACAATATTGTCAGCTTCCATCTCAATTCAGTTAAATCTGATAGTGTCAGTGAAGTCAGATCAATAATAATACTGAATATTAAAATTTAATGGACGGTACATCATCAAAACAAAAGGACTATCATGATTTATGACTCTGTAATAGATTTACAGTATCTCAGATATGCCAAAAAAGACTCAAGTGTTTTGTTTAAATGTCTTTAAGAGAGTTGAGGTTTGCTTAACAGTGACAAAATACAACTTAGGCTGTGTGAAACTTCAACAGACTGTGTGTGATTACAGACAGAAATTCCTTTTAACTCCCACACTGGATGCAGTGAAGGAGAGTGATGACATGATGATAGATGGATTTATATTACATAAATGTGTCTTTCAGAGCTGGTGAAGGACTGCAGCATTTTCACCAGATTCCAGAGTCTCGTCTGGAGTGTGTGTGTGTGTGCGTGTGTGTGTGTGTGTGTGTGTTTGAGCTAGCCTGCAGTGTGTCTGTGTTCCTATTAAGAGTTTTTAAGGGGCCTTTTCTCTTAAATGACGGTGTAAATGGAGCTGACTGATGCCTCGTTGAGACAGGAAGTGAGTTAATACAAGGAAAGGAAGTGAGTAAATCCCAGCAGGATGTTTTACTGCAGCTGCTTTTAACTCATTAAACATATAGACATTCAAACATTCAAGATTTTTTATTTTATTATTCATTTATTTTATTTGATTTTGGAAAATTGTCAGATTCAGTAATGAAAACGGCACATTTTGCAAAGCTGGGTAGTTTTTTTTAAAAGCTTTGTTTTTCATACGAACTCCATACACCCAGTTCTTTATTTTAGTCTTTCTTTCATTTCCTGAAGGTCTAGGAGAGGATTTTGCAGGCAGACGCTGGCGGCACTTTAACACACATGCATCCGCGTATATAATTTAGCCACTTTTTATTTTACACAAAACTTTTATGGCTGCTATTTTTTCAGGGTGGTATTATTTTACCCTTTTACAGCAGGACTGAAGCCAGACCGGGTGGTGTGTTTGGGGAGCGGTAGAAGACAGATTTAATGACGGCTCTGACCACATTTACAAGAAGATAGCAAAAAGAATGAAAGAGCATTTTTAATGTGTCACTTCTAATTAATTATAATGACACATGACTGAACTCAGAACTGCAGTTAATGCTGGAAGAACAATTGTTCCGGCCACTGTTTCAAGTTCAGAAAATACTTTTCCAAATTATTTTCTCCATATGAATTAAAATCTGAAAAAATAAAGTGTATCTAAAGTCTTGAATGTGTATTTAATGAAATGAACTACTCATCCCATGATGTAATCGAATCAGCAATACAATATTAAACTCCTAATCTGTTTCTCTCTTTTTCTGTAGGTTCTGTCTCAATCCATCGAGCAGCTGAGGAACTCCAGCACCCATCTGGAGGAGGAAGAGGAAGAGTCGGCGGAGCACAGAGAGCCAGAGATCACATCGCCCCCCTGCTGGAGTCATCCGCAGCCGCAGCTTCAGAAACTCTCACAATGAGCCCGGAGCCGCCCATGCCAGAGTGATCCGGCTGAAAACTGAGCCTGAGGACGGAGAGGGAGAGATTGAGGAAGGAAGAGGGGACGTGAGAGAGAAGGATACAGGAAGAGATGCAGGTGAAGAACAGAAGGAGATTTCAGCTCAGCTGAAACGAAGCGACGCCGAATGCCGTCTTGAAAATATGACGGAAACTGATGTTTGAAAAAGAAATGAAGAAAGAAAGAAAGGGCTGAATCTCATGAAAATTGTCAATATGTCCAGGTCATATTAAAACAATTTATTTATTTATTTTTGCTTAAAGAAAATTAAGCCTTTTTTTTTGCATTGTGACAATTATTTTTGAATTTTTTAAAAACGTAATTATTTTTTTTTTTAGCATTGTGACAGTTGTTTTTAAAATAAAAAACACTAAAATTACTTTTTGCATTGTGACTTTTTAAAATAAATTTTTTTAAAACGTAATTATATTATTTTTGCATTGTGAAACATTTCAAACTTTTTTTTTTAAATTATTATTATTATTATTATTTTGCATTGTGACAATTTTAACATTTGAAATTTACAAAAAATAAAAAATAAAAATATTTTTTTGCATTGTGACAGTTATTTTTAAAACTGAATTTGTTTAAAAAAAACCAATTACAATTATTAATTTTTTAACTTTGCCATTGTGATACTAAGAGGTTGGGAGAGAACTACTGTAATACAGTAAAAATGACTTTTTTTATTTAAGCATGAATTAAAGCCAGATTTTTAGAAACAGATACTGCATGTATTTGACACGATGCAAAAATACTATAAATAATATAACATCAATTTTGCATTACATTAATGACATTTATTTTGCTTTACAGTAATGAATATTTGGCAGGGATGGCTTTGCAAAAACATCTTAAATCTAAATCTAAAAAGAGATTCCACTTACTTTAAGCAAAATGTAATTTCTTTTGATTGTGGGCTGAAATGTGACCTGGTCATTATTGAATTGAGGTTCAACCAAAGAAAAAGAGAGACAGTAAGTGACAAGAAAGAATCAAAGTGAAGTCAGATACTTAACAGAAAGAGAAAGTCAAAAGAGTGAAAATGTGCTTGTCTGTCTTCTGTGCGTCTGTGATGGAAACATTCACTCAGTCGGAGTTCGCCCTGTTAGTGTGACACTGTATGTGACCTCTGACCTCTGTCTCTGCTGTGATCTTCCTTCTAGGTTGTTGTTGTTGTTGTGTGTGAAGCTAAATAAAGAAAAGCAATGACCACAGAGCTTCATTTTACCCCCCACATTAAAGCAACAGTAGCACAGCAGCTGTTTTTCCACCCGCCCTCGTGTGAAGGGTCATCTGACTAGAGGAAATGATGCTGGCGAGCTTTTCTGCTGCCGCTTAAATGTCTGTCTGAAGGGTGACGCGCAGAAACGATGCTGAATAACGTCTTTGAAATCACTGTGTTGTGAAATCGTTGCTGTTTGTGGTCTTGTTTCTGGCGGTCGACCAATGCCAATAATATATACACACGACAAATTAATGATGGCAAACAAGACGTACTTTCGATTGCCGAAAGTAAATGAACACTTATTGTTGCGATGAAAACTAGGTTTCTCGATTCTTGTCACTGATTGAAACAAAAATGCAACAAGAGATGCAACGAAAATGCAACGATTGCTACTCCCTGCTGTTGTCCGGAGGCCGGATTCACAAAATATTCTTAAGAAAGAAGTTAAGAAATTTCTTGAGATAAATTTGTTAGTGCAATTCTTAAGAAAATCTATGGCGCTCTCATATGTGCTGAAGATGCCGAAAATTATGCTGCAATTAAAAATGAAAAATATGGTCCCTATTTGACTCGATTTGTGGAATTTCATATTCACCAAAAAGTCACATGATGCATAATGATAACCAATCATTGTTTATCGATCACTGATATTATTTTAGAGGACTCGTGCTCGTTATTTTCATATCATTGATAGTTTTTATTTTTATATTTTGTGTTTTAATTTTAATTTTAGTTAAAGTTTTACGAATTTTGTTGTGTTCCTATCATTTTTATTAGTTGTTTTTTTTTTTTTAAATATATCTATCGTAATTTTTATTTCATTTTTAGTTTAGTACATCAAGCTAAACAACAACAAGAAAATGAGAAATGTTGGTGTCTTGGTGAAATAAATTGTTTAATTTTAAGATTTTATTTTATTTCAATTAACGTTAATTTGTATTAACATTAATTTGTTATTCGTAATTTAATTATTTCAAGTAATAATTTTTTTTTTTTTTACAGTTTTCAACTAAAAACAGAACACTTTTTTATGCTTTTTGGCTGTTCATTTACACGACAACTACGTTTTCGGGGCCTGAAAATGCAAACTTTTGAAAAATTGGTTTAAAAGTGCAAGTTTTCGAAAACGATACCGTTATCGTCTCTGTGTAAACTACAAAATCCAAATTTGTGAAAACAGTAAGGTCATGCGTGTTACGTGTTCAGTCTGTAGGCACGTAGTGTTTCTTTACAAAGTCACATCGCCACCTACTGGCCTGGCTGCAGAATACAGCGTTTTAGTCGTTTTTTCCATATCCGTGTGAACTTTTCCGTTTTTAGTACATCGTTGTCGTGTAAACATACCCTTAATTATAATAACCCAGATCCCTAGTTATAGTACTATATAGCTAGTGTTATGCTGTAATGCTTAATATTTGAAACAACCCAATGATTTCATTAAACATTTTACCTTTGAGAATTTAAGACAAGTTATCCTAACTTTAACAAGTTATACAACGATTTTTAAGAAAATTCTTTTCAGGAATTCAAATGTTTCTTAGGTTTTGTCTTTAAAGAATTTTGGTAATACAAAATATTCTTAACTAGAAAAGAAGAAGAATGTTTGGTGAATCCGGCCTCAGGTTTTCTGTGTGTGTTTACATGATGAGGTCTGCGTTTGTGACGTGTGCAGTTCGACCAGTCAAGGATTGAGTGATTCGGATCAGTCGGTATTGGTGTTTTGGTGTCACGTCTTGCTTGTTAGTGAACAAAATAAATATAATCAGTGTGAAGAGCCAATGAGAACCTTGTTGTCGATGACGAAACCTTTTGTCCATGTGATGTTTGTAGTAAAAACACTGATATTTCATGTCCGTAACATCTAAAGTTATCATTTTCACGACGATGCCAGCACAGATCCTCTGAGATGTATAAAGTTTTGTGAATTATTTTGTGATCATACACTGTGTTCAAGGCCTGTGAGATGTACAGCACAGATGAATTAATCGCCGTCACTAATCACACTAATGAAATGAATGATTGACGGTTTCTTAATCATGTGGCCATAAAAGTACAACAAAAGCCTGTTTTTACTTCACTGCTATGTAAATAAAGTTTATTATCCACTGTTACGCTAGATTGAAACAATAACTGCATGAAAAACCTTGGGTCGAAGGTCATGTTTACGTTGACATTATAGTTTTAAAATAAAAGTCGTTTCTAAAACCTCCTCAGACTTGTTGCATTTTTGCCATTGTGGAGGGTGGGAAGGTGATTTTGTGCGAACACTTTCTCTGGAGTCTGTCGGTGGGTTTGACCTCGCTGTCTTTACCTCTGCCACCCTGGACATTTTTCCCACACCGCCTCACGTCTCAGGGTGATGTTGAGGGAACGTTACGTTAACCTCTTGTGCTCGGGCAGAGCTCAGGGATCAGGTTAACCCTTTGAAGTTGCTTGATCTTCTGGCTGCTATCAAGGGATTGTCTCTGACCCAGATATACGACCATCACATCAGAGACCTTTATGGGACTGTAGGAATGTTGCAGTTTCAATATACGTTAAGCAGCAAAACTGTTTTCAACATTGATAATAATCAGAAATGTGTCTTGAGCAGCGAATCAGCATATTAGAATGACTTCTGAAGGATCATGTGACACTGAAGACTGGACATAGGAAACAGTTATTTCATAGTTTTTATTGTATTTTTAAGATCAAATAAATGGAGCCTTGGTGAGCAGAAGAGACTATAGGTAAAAAAACTATTGGACTCATGCCTCAGCTTTTAAAACAAGCAAAAACTGTGGTTACAGTGAGACATTTATAATGTACGTACATGAGGCAACACTTGCATATAAAAACACAGTGTTTTAAAACTGTAGTCTTAAACTTTATACATGTCATAATAAATCAACACGATTAAATTGCTTAGTAACATTGTCTGTGCAAAGTCAGTAAAACGAGTAAACCAGAAATTAACTTTTTACATAAACGCAAACATTTATAGTGAGGCTTTTTAACTAAAAGAAAAACCTGAGCTAAACCTTTGCAGTGAGATGCAGTTTATAGCAATACATGCTCATATATCATCTAATCTATGACCTGTGATGACTGCCTGACATCTAGTAAACGAAAAATTGAAATACGCCATACATCTTTCGTCAAACTGATATTTATTTCCCAAGCAGTTACGCAAGCAGGTCCACGAGCCCCTGGAGATCGGCTGCTTTTTCTGCGGCTGTAAACCGACTCCTTCCTCTGCTTTGCTTTCAGACCTGCTCGACTCAAAGAGCACCCCGTTTTCTGCCATGCTCTGGAAAATGCTGTGGTCAGACCTCCATTTGACATCAGCTCTCTATTTTCAGCAAGGGGCCATTTGGTTCTCCACAAATAAAAGCAAACATCATTCATATATAGATTAGGAAATGCCTCAAAATAGAGGAATTATCCACCCGCCCCCAATTAAAGAGCCTTCCACCTTCCCGCAGAGGTATGCCATTCATCTTGGGGCTCACCAGGGTTTCCCACCAGCAGAAAACAAGCCCACCTGCATCCCGCAGCCAGCTGTGAAAGCAAACTCCAACGCTGTAGTTTAAATACTGCATGGGCAACTTCAGTTTCCAGCTATTCTGGCTGTTGCAGGTAACATATAGGCCTTGCATAACCAACTCATGTTCAGTGCCAATATCAAAGACTTTAGATGGCTCACTCTAAAAAGTAATTCAGGGGACCTGTTACCACAACTTAAATAAATGCATGGTTGCAAGTTAAAAATTCTAATTGATTGTTTTAATTACAATTTTAGTTGTAGATTTCTGTTAACATAATAATGTTGATCATTTTATCAGCCTAATATCGTCTGTAATTTAAACTCAAATTTCTGCATTAATTGGCTTTTTAAAAAAAATTAAGTTGTAGTAATGTAATGAAATTGTCTTGGAAGTTTGGAAATTAGGCAGTGGATTTCTAGTTCCCAGCATGCTTTGCATTAGGACTGGATAAGGAGAATAAATGTTGAAATTAAGTGTTATTGTATTTGTTTTTAGAGAGGTGAAAGACCTGTTATGTTTGACATATAAAAGAGTTTCTGTAATGTTGAAGGATTGTGCTGAAGAATAAATGAAGGTAAACACTACATTGACTCTTAGCAATGACTGCGCTAATGCCAGTAACAAGTAATATCTTACTTGTTCATTAAATATACATGTTAAACAAGTTATGTTAGCATGTGCTATGATAGCTGTGGATTTGACCTGAAATAGATAAGATTAATTGCTTCCAGGGCTCTCAACTCTGGTAGTTGGAGCGACTTAATTTTTTTGAGTAATCAACTTTAAAAATGTGTGTTTATGCTACAAATTAAGTTCCTCTAACTCAGTGTAGCTTGTTGTTGAACATAAATTCACTCAAAGTTGTCATAACTCAAAAAATGTATGCAGCCTAAAAACATTGGTGATTGGTGATTTCAAATATGAAATTTAATCATAATCATGGGTGAACAGCTTTGGAGAATTTGAAGTTTCCCCATTCAAAGAAACAGGACTGAAATAGCTGCTCGAGAGGCATGTCAAGATGGCCGCCGAGTGAATGACTTTCCTTAAAGGGACTTTGCCAATACTGATTAGTAGAAACAGCACTGAAACTGAGCTTATATTCACTTCACTTATAGAGAACTCAGAGAAAATGCTCTCTAAACCTATTTGTCATCAATTTATTTGTATATCCACAAACTACAGAGGCCCAGTTGTATGCAAAATATTTAACCTGACAGAGAGCAAAATTAACATTTTACAATGCATGAACAACAGCAGAAATGTGTGGAGTGTTTGGTTTCTAAACACCAGTTGAACGTTTGGATCCATGCTTTTAGCAGTCAATAATTCACCTCACATTACGATCAACACAAGCCATGTTTATCGTATTTAGTCTGGGTTGTATTTATTTGTACCTTGTGTAGTTTTGTTCATGGTTTTGGAGGACATCGACAATGAGAATTTAGAAGTGCTGGATCAAACAAAAACTGGACTGGAGCACATGCATGGCCTGGATTGACAAACAAACTGCCAATAATTTTTTCTTTCCGGATGGTTTTGGACTATTTCAGCCCCTCGTGATGTGTGTGGTCGAGGTTTCTGAAGAGAAGTTTCCTGTCATTTAGTTTAATGATGTTGCTCATGCACTCTGGCAGAGAAACAAAAACAATGTCACTCTCCGTGGAGAGACTCCACAGTCTCAGTTTATTTTAGAGGATTAATAGGAAATAATATCAAAAAATGACA
The DNA here is from genome assembly GCA_028476615.1 of Culter alburnus. Taxonomy (NCBI): domain Eukaryota; kingdom Metazoa; phylum Chordata; class Actinopteri; order Cypriniformes; family Xenocyprididae; genus Culter; species Culter alburnus. The sequence goes on along the minus strand of JAOTNS010003700.1, from coordinate 95,458 downwards.
CACTTTAGCAGCTGTATTTGATCTAGACTAAGAGCAGGGGTTCATAAATGATGAAACTATGCCACCTGACGAATAATCATTACACAGAGGAGGGGTGCTAAAAGGAAACAAGGCAAATTGTTCATAAAACATATTTAATAAAACAACCCAAAGAAACTGATAAACCAGAGCAGGCATGTGCACAGATAGAGGCTGTGAAATTAAACCACTATTAAAACATCTCAATACAGCCAGCCTAATTTAGGCAATGGCCCTTCATTAAGCTTAACAACAAACAAGCGTTGACGTAAAATAGTGTTGTGTAAGGTCAGAAATGCCACCAAAATGAACGAAAATGCCCCCAAATTTCAAGATATGAATTGCCCTTGTATGAGTTCTTGTATTTTATCACCTAATATAGTTAAGTAATATCACATGAGCAAGAGTGCTATGTTTTCGAATATCAGCACGATTGCAAAATGTGATATTCATTTTATACAACAGTTCAATAAACAATAAGTTGATTATATGAATTTACAGTTTTTAGACACGTTTATTTTGAATGTTTTTCCTCTATTTTGCCAACGAATGATAGTTGGCAAAATAGTTCCAAACAAAGCAGAAAAGTTGCGTCTTCTTGAATGATTCGCAGTTTTTGAACGAATCGGGTGAGTCAGTGATTCAATGACCCATGCATAAAGTCAATGGACACTTGCTTCTTTCCTGAATGAATCGGCCGTTTTGAATGAATCAGTTGAATAAATGATTCTATGTTTCACTTATTATGACTAGATGCCACCTACTGGTAGTTTTAGTTTCATATACTGTATAATAGTTTAATTTCATATTAATCTCATAACATTATTTAGGCAATTGTAATTGCAGTGTAAATGGTTTTTGATAAAGAAAGATGGATTTTGTTGATACTGATTTCATTTAATTGGTATAACCGCCCTATAGTGTATAGTGTGTTAAATAGTGTAATTAATTAAAAGATGGTCAACAATATGTAACTTTACTTACCCTTATTTTTTTCACTTGAGCACCTGCCCCCTCAAAATGTCTTTGCACAGCCTTAACCAGAGTATATCTGTGGAGAAAAGGGAGGCACATGAAGCATAAACATACAGGTTTATGGAGACCGTACCCCCCTCCACCAGGCAAATCATCATGACAAACTGCCCGTGTTCAGTTTATGTGCACCCCGCAATTATCCTGGTTAATCTTGAAATGCCGTGGAGCTGATCATTAAACAAACAAAACATTTATCCCTGTTATTGCATTGACACTGAGGTCCCACGCCAAGTTTATTATCCCCTTCTTTTACTCGAGACGCCAGAAAGAGAAGAAAAAACAAAAAGGAACGCACATTCTTGCAGCATGACCTATGCTGCAGAGAAACCCTGGTGTGAAAGATAATAAATTTGTGTTGTGCATAAAATATGTGACATCAACACGTTCGGAAAGCTCAAAGACTCACCTTGCGGATGCTGCGTTAAGAATTATACTGCTATAAAATAGTGTAAAATGCATAAAACAGTTTGTTTTTATGATTTGAAATAGGGCTGAATCACTCAAATGACGTCATCCAAAAGCCCATGTCGAGAATTATGCGCCCCTAAAGATTCATAATGCAAGAAACAAATCCTGCATCACGGGCCACAGGGAAATATATTTAAGACTGATGAACCCCACCGCTGATTCCCTAAATGTTTGAAAATATTTCAAGCTCTTTTAGAACAAAAAAAAAGAAGAAAGAAAAAAGTCTAGAACTGTGGGTTGCAGGTTTGTTCTGTCATTAGGGACAAAATAATTCAACTTTCAATAATTGAACTAAGATTCAACTTATAAACTCAAAATAAATGCATCTATAGTTGTGCGTAGGACAGAGAAATCAGTAGGCTTAAAGTTGACATGAAATGTTCTACTTTCTAAATGCATATAATCAATGCATCTGTGCATACGTTTAATTTTTTTTTTTTTAATCATCTGTAATATTTAATCTGAATATCATAACTGGGTAAATTCTCTCTGGTGATGTGTGCAGGACTTCTCCAATCATTTAGTCCTCTTAAACCCCACCCCTCCACTTTTGAGCCACACCCACGTCAACATCCAATCAACAGACGATAAATAGAATGGAGTCCCGGCCCTAATTTTTTTTCTAATCTGTTACACAGATCACAATACGGATAAAAATATCTGTTGCTACTTCAATTTCATTGTGACTTTAACAACATTTTTCAGTCATGCTACAATTAAGGACAAAAAGTAGTAATGCATTGCATATCTTTTCCTACAACAGTTTGTAGAACAAATTAAAAACTCAAGTCGTACAAACTACTTTTATGATATATATTTTTTTTATCCTGTTAGGAATGTGGCAGACATAGTCACTACTCTATATACTGTCATATTATGGAAAATATATTGTGTTGCTTAGGAAAAAAACTGCATATAGATCTGCAATGACATGAAGCTTTATAGGGGTTCAATCACATAGCACTGAAACCCTATTGTAATAGTTAGGATTTTCAAAGATGACCATTCTGCCCTAAAAGTGATCGGGCAGACCAAACCACAAGTCGTAACTCTGAGGGATGGTAAGGGTTGAAACTTTGAGCAATGCTGGTACCCACCCTGTCTATAAAGTCACCAAGGCTCACCCCAATCGGCAAGACAGTGGCGCTACAGTGACCAAAAGTAAGAAATCGCTCATTACTCCTAAACAGTTACTCAAGTGTTTTATATCATCGTAATGCTTGGCTCAAGATGAACAAAACACGTCTTGGAATTGATTGTCGCCCTGGTTTTTTGAGAAACTTTCTTTTGCAAACTAGACCTAGGTTTTTTGCCCGATCGGAACCAAACCAGTGCAGAAAGATTCTCTGGAGTCTGATTTGATTCACGTCTGCAGCGTGACGCCAAAACATTTGAAGTGAGGAATGGCCACTTTAACTAAAACGGCTATAACTCTTGAACGAATGAGATAATTTCACCAAACTCGGTACACATGGGCTCAGTCTGTGGTCACATGAAAAAGGACGTAGCGGCTGGCCACTTGATGGCGCTATAAAATAAAAAACAACGAAAACAGCAATAGCTACACAACAGTCAGTCCGGATGACTTGAAAACTGGCATGCAGTCTTTGTTCAAGTTGCCGTGATTGTCTATGAGGACATTCGTGTATCTTGAAAAACACGGCGATCGCCGGCCAATGGAATTTGAGCACTTATCAGACAAGGCTAACAGAGGCCGATTGTAGCGAAACTTGCTGGGCCTGTTTGACTCATGGTTCTAGAGGCCTTTGAGAAATTGGAAAGAAGTTGGCCACCGGGGGCGCCATCGCGTTTTTCAGGTGCCTAAATGATTGTATATTACACTACGATTTGCACATACCCATGATATTCATATCATATTTTAGATCTCCTCATTCTGAATAACTTTGCCTCAAGAACCACTGCTGTCAATCAAATCGTTTGTTAAATATTTGAGAATATTTAAAAAACCTACCAAAAAAAAAACTAGTCCTAGGATATTTACTAAATCTCAATAAAATAGCTGCAGTACAATCCTCTGGAATCTCTAGGTTAATAATTATCAAAAAAAAAAAAAAAGTTGAACTTTAGCATTTGGTTAGCTAAAACGGGCTTAGCCAAGTGTACACAAAAGCCTATAAATTCCTATATGAGAACTTCACGAAATGAGGTGAGCACACACAACATATTATTCAAAACAAGCATGCAAACTTTTTTGGAGATCAGACCATAGGTGGCGCTATAACCATTAAAAAGGTTTCAAAAACACAATATTTCTAAGGTAAATTACCTGAAATTGCAGAAAATGATCTTTTTCATCTCTGATTTAGGTGTTTACAGGATTACTATATAATATCTTACAATTGCACTTAAAGGCCTTAAAGGCTTTAACCCCAATAATTGTTGCTTGCAGCTATATTTTTTTATTATTTTTGGGGTGAGCTGTTAATTTAAGGTACTTCTGTTGGTTCCTCACTTCATGTCCAATGTAAACAGAACCAATTGCACCTTTTAATGGAGAAAAAAATGAAAAGGTGAGAATTTCATGCCGTTCACCTGTTTGCAGAAATATTTCATAAAGTATTAGGAAAGACTTCTGAAAGATGATGGAGCCATGTACATGTGGGACAGTGTGCGGAATCTGGTTTATTGTTCTTCCAGCGTTCCTGTGTGCGCAGGCGTTCGGGTATGAAGCGGTAATGTATCGTGGCTGTTATTCTTTCCGTACATTATTACCGCATGGGCGGTGTGGGACAGCACTGGCAGCGGGATAAAGGGAAAGACTCGATGCGTGAGAGTATAAAACAGACCACCCTGGACTCAAACACAGGCCCACTGAAGCTTTTCATGGCAGTTTATGTTTCTCAGCTTTGTCTTTTTTCCTGGTGCCGTCCAATTGTTCATGCAGTCCAAATCGTCTGGGAGCGACCTGACTACTATAATACGTGGCTTTGTTCGGTTAGGCAACAGTTATGGCTTCAACACTGATGGAGAAAATTGAGTTTTACAGGATAAATGACGCAATAAGCCATGCGCTCGGGGCAGACCACCACAAACTTTTGCTCCCCGTTTCTTTTTTTGCAATGACTGACAGAACTGAAAATACTCGTAATGAAGTCTAACAGGTTCATTCTTTAAAAAGTCAGCATGAGTTTTTATCACTGTGAATTTTAAAGGCTACAATAACATAGGTGCAGCCGCTAAAGGTGAGTAATCAAAACATTCCGCTGTTTATAAATGAATAAGGAAAAAACTTATGATCGCTGCTCTCGGATACAGCTGTCAAAAGTCTCGTATTGAAGGTGGGAATCAGTGAATGTAAACGCAGGATAGTTCTTTTGGTTTTGAGCGGGAGCAGGTGCAAATGACACCAGCATTTTAAAGGGTTAGTTCACCCAAAAATGAAAATTCTGTCTTCATTTACTCACCCTCATGTCATTCCAAACCTGTAAGACTTTCATTCATCTTCCGAATACAAATGAACTTCTTTTTAATGAAATCTGCATGAGAGCTTTCTGTCCCTCCATTGAAAGTCTACACAACTACCACTTTGACGCTTCAAAAATTTCATAAAGAGATCTTAAAACTAGTTGAGTGGTTTCGTCCAAATTTTCTGAAGAGAGGCGATCGTTTTATATGATGAAAAGACTTTAAAAGAATTTAGGCTTTTATTCACATATTCACATTCACATTGATCAGCGAACATAAACAGAAGCTCAGCCATACCTGCTTGATATACAAAACGTGCTGCGTAACACGAGAATGAACCTCATTGGTTCTTGTGGAAGCTCACATGTGCTGCGTAACACGAGAATGAACCTCATTGGTTCTTGCTGAAGCTCAAACGTGATGCGTAACACGAGAATGAACCTCATTGGTTCTTGCTGAAGCTCAAACTGCACGTGAAAACCGAGAATGAACCTCATTGGTTCTTGCTGAAGCTCAAACGTGATGCGTAACACGAGAATGAACCTCATTGGTTCTTGCTGAAGCTCAAACGTGATGCGTAACACGAGAATGAACCTCATTGGTTCTTGCTGAAGCTCAAACGTGATGCGTAACACGAGAATGAACCTCATTGGTTCTTGCTGAAGCTCAAACGTGATGCGTCGAAACTGATGCGTAAACCTGATGGTTCTTGCTGAAGCTCAAAATGCGTTGAAAAAAACAAAACCAAGAATGAACCTCATTGGTTCAAGCTCAAACGTGATGCGTAACACGAGAATGAAATCTCAAACGTGAACACGAGAATGGGTTCTTGCTGAAGCTAAACGTGATGAATGAACCTCATTGGCTGAAGCTCAAAAAACGTGATGCGTAACACGAGAATGAACCTCATTGGTTCTTGCTGAAGCTCAAACGTGATGCGTAACACGAGAATGAACCTCATTGGTTCTTGCTGAAGCTCAAACGTGATGCGTAACACGAGAATGAACCTCATTGGTTCTTGCTGAAGCTCAAACGTGCTGCGTAACACGAGAATGAACCTCATTGTGGTCATTTGGATGTACTGTGGCTCTATAGACAACTTAGCAAGTTGTGCTGTGTAGTTCATTTATACTAGCCTACGTTTAGCATTGAAGTTCTAGAGATTGTATTTAGGCTTCGAAATTCATAAAGTTTGTGTTCATTTGTGAAGATTATCATGATGAACAAGATGTATAAGTATCAAAAATGTTTCTTGGTCTCAGAGCTTATTTTCTGCAATAATCCAAAAGCCTGTAGAAAAATTTTACTGGGTTTTGTTCGAGGAAACCAGGGTGATGTGAACTTACAAAAATACATTATCACTACAGCACTATGTACAAGTTATGTTGCATTCTGTTTTGTCATTTTTAAGCTTGACAGCCTTGCTTTGACATGTTTTGGAATGGCCACACTGGCAAGAGCTGTGTGAAGATCTTCAAGAATTCTCCTCCATGGAATAATATATCAGCATACAGGTATGGAGCGACATGAGGATAAATAAATGATGACAGAAATAAAATTATTGCTTTTAAGTTTTGAAGGTCCTGTAACATGGAATTCAGTCAAGCAACAGGGAAACAAGCATGCACACTCATGGCTCATGTAGAGAAAGATGAATGAGCCTTTAGTGGAGCTGGTTTATGAGTTTGTCAGGCTGATTGCTCTTACGGTCCACGCTGTTATCTCAACCTCTCTGAGGGATCAGCACTCCCTCTCAAGTTATGGGAGATAAGACCCCTGGAGGAGGGGGAACTCACTCCTGGAGTTCAAAAGACTAAAGTTTTATCTGCAGGGTGATGGAGAGATGTTTTGTGGATGGGAGGCAGACTCCAGTCTAAAGAGATCTTCATCCATTCAGCTCTGCTAAAGGTTTAGGTCACTTCCACCTCCCCCACTCCATCAAAAACACGTCCTCAGTCTCTCAGCCAATGGCACAATTGTGTCTCATCATTGTAGTTCTGTCTTAAATAGTATGCACGATTAGTGCATCCAAAGTGTGTTGAATATGCTAAGTGTGTGTGGTAATGATTCATTTGCTTGTTCAATTTCGTGAATTAAAATTATAGCTATTGCAACACATTTCTTGCTCATTTTGTCACAACTATTTTTATTGCATGCAATCCACTTAAATTTGAAAACTGGAGGTTTACTTAATGCATGAATCATTTTTGTTGGCATAACTTGGCCAGGGATTTGTAGTTCCCAGTGTGCTTTGCATGGGACTTGATGGAGAGAGTAAATGTTGAAATTAAGTGTTTTTTTAAGGTTCTTTTTTTTTTTTGAGAAAAGAGGGAGCATTTACAGTGTTTAGTGTCCAGTATTGTTGGGATTTTAAGAAGCTTCTGTTATGTTGTTTCACTATGGTAGTGAAAAGTGAAGCATTTGAGGATGAGTAGGCTACACTCTAAAAAATGCTGGGTTAAATGTTTGGCCAACCTGCTGGGTAGTTTTATTTACCTCAACTTTTGTTAAAAGGACATTATGTCTGGCTTAAATTGGTTGGGCAAACATGTAACCCAACTGCTGGGTTAAAACAACCCAATCGATGGGTTTGTCCATTTTCAACCCAACTTGGGTTATTTTTAACCCAGCATTTTTAGTGTATTATTTAATTATTATTATTTATTAAACTTTTTAAAAAAAAAAGCATTTATTAAACATATTTATGTTAATGTCCAACATATTTTGGGTTCATTTTAGGTCAGCAATATAGTAATTTTTTAAACAATAGTTGAGTTAAATAAAACTACCCAGCAGGTTGGGCAAACATTTAACCCAACTGCTGGGTCAAAACAACCCAATCGCTGGGTTTGTCCATATTTAATCCAATGTATGTAAAAAGAAAATAGCACTAACTACTAACTAGCAACAACACATGTTTGCATACTAAATAGTAAATGCTTATTGCGTATTGCTAATTTTTACTTGCTAGTACAATAAAAAAGGTCATACTTTAGTTTAGGGTCACTATTAACTACGACTTTTGCCTCAAACTCCTATTACTGCTTATTAATAGTAAGGTAGTTGTTAAGTTTAGGTATAAGGTAGAATTAAGGGATGTAGAATATGGTCATGCAGAATAAGGCATTCATGTGCTTTATAAGTACTAATAAACAGCCAATATCCAATATAATATGCATGCTAATAAACAACTAGTTAATAGTAAGAACTAGACCCTAAACTACAGTGTTTTGCTTTGATTCTACACATTGATTCTACTTAATTGGCTCTCTTAAACTAGTACTAACTAGTAGTTTCTGTTTTAATACATTTCCAGTGCACATATTTCTCACGCTTATGTTCTTTCCTTTAAAAATGAAACACGTCCTGCACCATACAGTCTCCCATTTCTTATGTTCAAAAAACCCAAGAGGGAGGAATTCGGTTTACAAAAATATTGTTGAAACTCCCTATAATTTAATAAAGGGCCTGAAAAAATGGAATGAATCTAATTATGCACATATCTCTTGGAATCAACGCTGCTCTGCCCTCTGTAATACATCCATGTTTGTTTTTCTTCATTGAAGAGCCACATCAAAAAATGAGTTTTTTCTGGTATGCCGAGGCTAAAGAGGTTATACTTAACTTACTTACTAACACAAATAGCCCACAGCAAGGTAGCGTTTCATTGGCTCGCTCTCAGTCCGTCTCGCTCTCCTTCTTCGAGATGGTTTTTAGATTGCGTCCCTCTTTATTGGAAGCAGATACAGTTTATGTAATCTTTACGTATCTCTGTTAGTTGTCAATTTGTCACTGTGATCAAGACGACGGCCATTGAACATTTTTAGGTGTGTGTGTGTGTGTGTGTGTGTGTGTGCAAAAGTGAGTGTCACTATTATTAGTTTGTATATATATATGTATATATATATTATATAGTATATATTATATACTTATGTGTTGCTGTGTGGTTGCTAGGGTATTCTGAGTAGTTGCTAGGGTTTCTAAGTGGTTGCTAGGTAGTTTCTTACTAGCCAATGCAAAAAAGATGACTGACACAATGCTAGGGTATTGCTATGTAGGGGTATATAGGGTATTGCTTCCTAAGGTGTTATCAGTGTTTTAAAGCTTGTTACTGTGTGGTTGCTAGGGTATTCTGAATAGTTACTAGGGTATTCTAAGTGGTTGCTAGGTGGTTTCTTACTGGCCAATGCAAATAAATAAATAAATAAATAAAAATAAAAAAGTGACTGCCACAATGCTATGGTGTTGCTTTGTGATTCCTAAGGTGTTTGGGTGTTTTTGAGCTTGTTGCTATGTGGTTGCTAGGTTATTCGGAGTAGTTGCTAGGATATTCTTAGTGCTTTCTAGGTGGTTTCTTACTAGCCAATGCAAAAAAGATGACTGCCACAATGCTAGGGTGTTGCTATGTGATTCCTAAGGTGTTTTGGGTGTTTTTTAAAGCTTGTTGCTATGTGGCTGCTAGGGTACTCTGAGGAGTTGCTAGGGTATTCAAAGTGGTTGCTAGGTGGTTTCTTACTAGCCAAAGCAAAAAAAGATGACTGCCACAATGCTAGGGTGTTGCTATGTGATTCCTAAGGTGTTTTGGGTGTTTTTTAAAGCTTGTTGCTATGTGGCTGCTAGGGTATTCTAAGTGGTTGCTAGGTGGTTTCTTATTAGCCAATGCAAAAAAAAAAAAAAAAAAAAAAAAAGTGACTGCCACAATGCTAGGGTGTTGCTATGTGATTCCTAAGGTGTTGTCAGTGTTTTTAAGCTTGTTGCTATGTGGTTGCTAGGTTATTCAGAGTAGTTGCTAGGATATTCTTAGTGGTTTCTAGGTGGTTTCTTACTAGCCAAAGCAAAAAAAGATGACTGCCACAATGCTAGGGTGTTGCTATGTGATTCCTAAGGTGTTTTGGGTGTTTTTTAAAGCTTGTTGCTATGTGGCTGCTAGGGTACTCTGAGGAGTTGCTAGGGTATTCTAAGTGGTTGCTAGGTGGTTTCTTATTAGCCAATGCAAAAAAAAAAAAAAAAGGTGACTGCCACAATGCTAGGGTGTTGCTATGTGATTCTTAAGGTGTTGTCAGTGTTTTTAATTAAGCTTGTTGCTATGTGGTTAGTTGCTAGGGTATTCTAAGTGCTTTCTTACTGGACCAAGTCAAAAGAGGTTTCTAGAGGTTTCACACACCATGTTAAATGTGATTGTTTCTATGTAGCAGCAGTATTAGATGTTGCAGTAGATCACAATTCAAATCAAAGTTGCAATATTATCAAAATGATGACAATATGATTTATTTTTTGGCCAAATCATGCCGCCCTAATGCTATCCCTTATAGGCCACATCTCCATCTAATTTGTTTCTGCTTAAGAGTCAAAGACTCTCACATTCACCAAGATAATCTATCCTGTCACTGCTACAACACTGACTAATTCATCTCACTTTTCATTCAGTCTTTTACATCCAAGGAACGGTCACATCCATGAACTTGAAGACTCAAATCAGTGCCGTTATCAGGCTGTGATGTCACTGACGCCTCATTTAAAGGAATTCTGGGAATCCTCCTGCCCCGGTGTCCCACTGAGATGAGAAATCAGTGTCTGTTATTTTTTTTACACGCTGTGGTTTTAATCAGAAACTCGATCTGCTCTCCTAATCAGTGCATTGATTTCCCTCCTGCTAACGTGGGTCAAACAGAGCAGATCTGCTTTCAAACGTGACCACAAATCAAGCGCCGCAGAACAAATCCCCTCTGTGTGTGAGAGAGGAGAGCGAACTGAAAGCCCTTCCTCAGACCGTCGCTTTGCGTTTTGATCAGGCGCTCAGGACGGTTGCTATTGCAGTCTAGCATTTGATTATAGCGGAAAGCTCTTTTTTTTTTTTTAAGTGTCAGATGAAGCTTTTTGGGAATCTTTTCCAAGTTCATCACAAATGCAGATGTTCAAAGCGAGCTTGACCGTGGTAAAGTTAGAGCGACTGGACTATATGCAAAGCTCATCACAGCTTGACTGGCACTGAATTACAGAAGGGTTGGAGAGTTGAATTCTAGAAGGCGGCATGTGATTTTTGAAGCACAATAGGCCATATATATATATATATAATATATATATATATCAATCAGGCATAACATTATGACCACCTTCCCAATATTGTGTTGGTCCCCCTTTTGCTGCCAAAACAGCTCTGACCCGTCGAGGCATGGACTCCACTAGACCCCTGAAGGTATGCTGTGGTATCTGACACCAAGATGTTAGCAGCAGATCCTTTAAGTCCTGTAAGCTGCAAGGTGCAGCCTCCATGGATCCCACAGATGCTCGATTGGATTGAGATCTGGGGAATTCAGAGGCCAAGTCAACACCTCAAACTCACTATTGTGCTCCTCAAAAAATTCCTGAATCATTTTTGCTTTGTGGCAGGGTGAATTATCCTGCTGAAAGAGGCCACAGCCACCAGGGAATACCGTTTCCATGAAAGGGTGTACATGGTCTGCAACAATGCTTAGGTAGGTGGTACGTGTCAAAGTAACATCCACAATGATGACAGGACCCAAGGTTTCCCAGAAGAACATTGCCCAAAGCATCACACTGCCTCCACCAGCTTGCCTTCTTCCCATAGTGCATCCTGGTGCCATGTGTTCCCCAGGTAAGCGACGCACACACACCCGGCCATCCATGTGATTCATCAGACCAGGCCACCTTCCATTGCTCCGTGGTCCAGTTCTGATGCTCACGTGTCCACTATTGGCTCTTTCGGTGGTGGACAGGGGTCAGCATGGGCACCCTGACTGGTCTGCAGCTATGCAGCTCCATACGCAACAAACTGCGATGCACTGTGTATTCTGACACCTTTCACCTTTCTGACACCTTACAGTAGCTCGTCTGCTGGATCAGACCACACGGGCCGGCCTTCGCTCCCCACGTGCATCAATGAGTCTCGGCCGCCCATGACCCTGTCGCTGTTTCACCACTGTTCCTTCCTTGGATCACTTTTGATAGATACTGACCACTGCTTTTGTAAAATAATTTAAAAAATGATGCCGTTTTCTGCCGTCCCGATTTCCTTTCTGTGAAGTTTGTGGAGCGTGTCACAAAAATTAATTGAAAAGCAGAATATAGGCTACTAGCAAGCTCTTGCATGCCATCTGAACTCTTGTTTTTGTTGGTGCAATGCATACATACATTGTCTCTTCTTCTTCTGCTCCTTTTCCTGTTGTGGTGGTTAGCAAAAAAAGCATTGCATTACCGCATGCACCCCCTTCTGGATTGGAATGTGGATTGCCTGTGACTGACTGTATTCGTTGTCTGACTGTGATTGTTCGGGATGAATACATGTACCGTTACACCCCTAATATATGATATTCATATGTGTGAATTTGAATTGAATTGGCACAAAAGAAGTTGAACTGGAATGAAAGGAACGGGAATCAACACAAGTAATTAATTCTGGGAAAGTGTCCTTACATTCAAATTCAAATTGCAATTTTAAATTTGCTACTTCATTTTAAAAAAATTTACTTGCTTTTATGTCTTCTCAATTCAGTTCTGAATGGCGAAGACGTAAATTGGCATCTGCACAGATGTTTAACATCTTGCGCTGTAAAACATGGTTGCACTTCATAAAGTGATGTTTTTTTTAACATCTTGTCGGGGTGAAAATTTGTGTTCTGGGCAAATAGCCCTTTATCAAATTGCTTCATTTGACTGATATTCCATTTTTGAGGAGTTAATATTTCATTTCATGTGCTGCTGGATTGAGCCTCCCTATTCTTAAAACTGTCTTTTGGGGCTGCAGATAATAAATATGACCCTTGTAAATGTCAGCCAGAGCAAATCTTACCAATGCTTTTGGATATTCATGCCTTTCAGCAAGTGCAATTTACAGTTTTCTCAAATATTGAGCTGGCTTATCTGGATGGTGCAGACAGAGCGGTCTGGAGATGAATGAAGTGGTATGAAGAGAGAGCGACAGATAGACGTGGAGACAGGCGGAGAGATTCAGGTCGGTGGAGACAGACTTCGTGACAGCATAACCCGGCATGATAAACTGGTTAATTAAGCTTTCATTTGAAAAAACAGCAATTTGAACCTGGGCAACTCCAGCTGTGAAAGAAATTACGAAATAATTCCACAAGACAAATCGCTCCAAACATGAAACCATGTGACTTCTCAGCACGCACAACCTCTATGCATGACTAAGGCCGCTTACATGCTTGAAAAAAACACTAATATGTGTAAGATCCGTTTTGAGGGTCTAGAATTTCATATCAAGCATGAATACAGCTTTCATCAGGCTTTATTTTCAAAGCACCTTGTGTTTTTACATTTTTACAGCGTAATCTTTAGTTTTTGTTGACTCAATCCATGCAAACATGGTCTTTTATCATATCGAGCATGACTTGATGAGCATCAACTGTGTCCTTTCGTGTTTGACATACGGAGAGACAACGATTGATCCAGTTCTGTCTGGATTGTTTCAAGCCTTAAACCGTGACAGCCATCTGTGTCAAAACTCAAGCCAATGAAACTTTTAGTCGAAAAGAAACAAAGACGACTGTTTTTCTTCCTTTTTTTTTTTCAAAAGGAACTTTGAGATGATGAATAAATATTGTTTTCCAGAAAGGTTGTGAGTCAGATTTGGGCTGGGGGTTTGGTGGCGGCTGGTGTTGTTTAGGGTGAGGAGGATGAGGGTGGTATTACAGTGAGACTGTGTGCTTTCTGTCTTGGTTATTTCTATTGGCATTTTGTTTCTAATCCAGCAGGATTTGGGTTTGTTTCATGTGGATTTGGAGGTCCAGGAAACAGAGCACGGAAAAACTCCTCTAGAGCAACACAGCAAAGAAAAGAGCAACAATAAGGTGAACTTCACCGCAAACATTTCTGGATGTATTTATTTATAGGGGAAAATTCATAAATCCAATTCGGCTCCAAAATTCAAAACAATACAATCGCTGTTGTGGGTTTGTACAGGAAATCTCTCTGCCTTGAGGTGCATCACACAGTTAAACATGTACAGGTTAGTGGAGTTTAAACACACAGTATAAAGGTTGATTCACAAGAGAATATAGACTTCTGTTCAAAAGTTTGGGATCTGTAAGACTGTAAAGACTATATTTTGAAATTTTTATTTTTAAGAATCTTGAAAAAAAGCAATGGATTCCAAAAATATGAAGCATTGATAATAATCAGAAATGTTTCTTGAGCAGCAAATCAGCATATTAGAATGATTTCTGAAGGATCATGTGACACTGAAGACTGGAGTAATGATGCTGAAAATTCAGCTTTGATCACAGGAATAAATTACAGTTTACAATATATTCACATAGAAAACAGTTATTTCAAATTGTAATAATATTTCACAATTTTACTGTTTTTACTGTATTTTTGATCAAATAAATGCATCCTTGGTGAGCAGAAGAGACTTCTTTCAAAAATTGTACAAACCCCGATAAGTGCATGCTGCAAAAAAAAAATGCATTCATATTGTTTAATTGATCCATAGACAAAGAAAAAAAAATGTCCTTTGTGCCATTTTCCCCTCCTAATAGTCTTTAACCAATAAAATATAAGTTTTTGTGTCACGTGTCCGTATTCCAGATTTATCATCACTGATCTCCAAGGCCCGGTTTCACAGACAGGGCTTAGATTAAGCCAGGATTAAGCCTTAGTTCAATTAAGACATTTAAGCAGCTTTTATTAGTGTTGCTTAGAAAAAACAAAACAAAACATACTGTACTGGTGTGAATCTCGAGACAAAACAATGACACACATATTTTAAGATATTTCAGTGCAGGTTGCTTTCAGTTAAAACAGCTCAAACATGCATTTTAGTCTAGGACTAGCTTAAAGGATTAGTTCACTTCAGAATTAAAATTTCTTGATAATTTACTCACCCCCATGTCATCATAGATGTTCATCTCTTTCTTTCTTCAGTTGAAAAGAAATGAAGGTTTTTGAGGAAAACATTCCAGGATTTTTCTCCATATAATGTACTTCACTGGGGTTCAACGGGTTGAAGGTCCAAATGTCAGTTTCAGTGCAGCTTCAAAGAGCTCTACATGATCCCAGACGAGGAATTAGAGTCTTATCTAGAGAAACCATCGGTCATTTTCTAAAAAAACTTAAAATATATATACTTTTTAACCACTGCTCTGCGATGCGCCACGCATTACGTAATCACGTTGGAAAGGTCACACGTGACGAAGGCGGAAGTACTGATCCAGTGTCTACAAAAGCGAACGTGCAAAGACAAAGCCAAACGCCCTTTAGAAAAAAAGGTAAAACAGCGATGTCAGATGATTCTGAAGTTGGAGGAGAAAATGAGATGAGTTTTTTGCCCTACCGCATGTCACACGTGACCTTTCCGACGTGATTACGTAATGCGTGGCGTATCGCAGAACAGTGCAAGACGAGCATTTGTGGTTAAAAAGTGTATACTTTTTTTTTTTTTTTTTAGAAAATGACAAATTGTATCTCTAGATAAGACCCTTATTCCTCATCTGGGATCATGTAGAGCTCTTTGAAGCTGCACTGAAACTGACATTTGGACCTTCAACCCGTTGAACCCCAGTGAAGTTCGCTATATGGAGAAAAATCCTGGAATGTTTTCCTCATTTATTTTCAACTGAAGAAAGAAAGACATAAAGATCTTGGATGACATGGGGGTGAGTAAATTATCAGGAAATTTGAATTCTGAAGTGAACTAATCCTTTAAGCCTTGTCTGTGAAACCAGTTCAATTTACTGTATACTACTGTATATCTATCTACTATTATTAATATACCATACAGCACATTTCCATATCACACCATCACTGTATCAATACATTGCAGTACAGTATAGGTGAACTTTGTATTATCAGATGGCTTGTACTAAGGATGTGAAATCTTTCGTTTGGCGAGTCCGTTTCTGCTTTTTTTGTTTCGTATGACGCCTGTGTTTAATACCAAGAGTCTCTCTGGCTGGTGTGTGAAATAAATGTGCTTCTGTACTTAGCTAAGGTTTTGTTTTCTGTGCAGGAAAAGCATGAAAGCAGAGATGTGTGTGTCTTGACGTACTGTCAGCGGCCGGCCGGACTCAAAGGACTCCCGCTGTGTGTGTTGTGCTTTGACTGACGGAGGAGCTGCGGATCTCAGATGCCTCAGAAACATCTGCAGAAATTCACAACATGTCATCTGCTGCTCAGTCCTGCTCATTTTCTCTCACTCTCTTCAGTCTTTTTGCCAACTCTAAATGTCTGTCCTGGATCTGAATGCTGGAAAGCATGAAGTGGTGTTCTAAACCCACTTTACTTTCGTAATGTGTTTTTTTCGATGGAAACAGGACATCGAGCAAGGATTAATGTCAGCGGGTCTTCATTTTATCCATCAGGAAATAAATGAATGACGAAAAATGTCTTTATGACAGGTTGAAAAAGAAGAGGGCTTCTTACAGTTTACATTTTGATGAAGATTAAGAAGACAAAGATTTTTTTCTTTGGATTCTAAACTATTACAAACATCTCTATAATTTAGTCATGTTAATTCCCCTATAATCTAATTTATATAAAGTCCAGGACATCCAAATGTAATGGATAATGTATAAATGTCTTTTTTTGTTCTCTATATTTGTGCACTGAAAAAAAAAAAAAATCTGTCAGAAATTTCAGAAATATATTCATGTGTGCAATATTAACAAAACCATATCACATTGAATTAAACGTGAAATTTAAATTTCATCTTTATTTAAAATCATCTTTATTTACAACTTAGAAAAATAATTTTTTACATTTGTACATCTACTCTACTTTAGCTTGGCATTGCAGTATTCTGAATATAATTGTTTTTTTATGACCTTTTATAAACTCGATATTCTGCCTTCCTTCTTCAGAATTTACCCGCAATTCTGACTTTTTTTTCTCAGAATTGTGATATAAACTTGAAATTGTGAGTTATAAAGTCAGAACTGGGAGACAAAAACTCGCAATTGTGAGAAAAAAGTTATTGTGAGATAAAAATGCTGTTTAATTATGTAAAAAATTATAGGTTTAAATATTATTTCAAGCTGTAACATAGGGCTAA
Source organism: Culter alburnus (assembly GCA_028476615.1). Taxonomy (NCBI): domain Eukaryota; kingdom Metazoa; phylum Chordata; class Actinopteri; order Cypriniformes; family Xenocyprididae; genus Culter; species Culter alburnus. Next base: position 78,483 of record JAOTNS010003700.1, on the reverse strand, counting down.
TACACTATGCCCCCTATGAACTGCATATGTGAATATTGTTTACATCAAATTCATGCTTTAATAGTAGGGTAATCATCTCAGGTTTCATCAGTACAGCCTGTCCGTTTAATGGCTTGCAGCCATGAACATCTGTGTTTAGCTTCAAATGGTGACTTCGGTATTATATAAAAATGAAGATCATCTTTTTTTGCATCCCAATTCTTACATCCAAAGGCACAAGAAGACATTTTTTCTCTTATTCTGTGGATTTTGCCCATTTTCCTCCACTTGTTACCACTGCTAACCGCTCTCTGATGGTCTAAATCTGTGTGAAACAGCTTCTCAAACAAGAACAAATGTAGGGCGGGGCTTGATTTTGTTCATGGGAAATTGATTGGATGGTTTGTGGTTTGCTATTGGTGGATCTCATGTGAGTGACAGGTTGCCCCGCCCTCATCATCAGAGAATAGAAGAGATGCTGCAAGAGGGAGGGAAAGTTATTCTGATTCAAAAGTATGCAGTATTCCATAAAAGCAAGAATTGTTGAAGAATTGATTTCATAGTGACTTAAGAAACATCTGACCATGTTCTTAATCTAATGTATTTAGTGTCCTTCAAACATGAAGTAACACCTGCAGATCACTAGGGCTTTAAGGAATCATCCAAAAAATGAGGTAAAAACATCAGCCACTGAGCCGTTTTGGTGTTGCATGAAAACATCCTTAGATTGACTAGCTTCTTCATCCTTGACTTCCTGTAACAGTCCTTTCTCTCCGTCCTCTGTCTGTCTGTCATAACCCCTCTGTCCTCATCCGTCTCTCTGCGACAGCCGCGTTTCTGCCCTCACATGCACCCACACCTCTTTCCTGTTTGCTCAGGTGGATGAAGCTGTGGTTTTGGAGTGAACCAGTAGTGACCCTCTACTTCGACTCTCAACACACACACAAATAACTCAACCTTTCAACTGACAGCATCACTTTGGGTTCATGCAAAGTCAACAGATTGCATGTCTGGATTAGTTAATGAAATATGAAAAAAATGAGGTAACACTAAATCAACATGAAATCAAAACTGACCCTTTCAAAATTGGAGTTTTGTGACTGTTAGTCTATAGCGTTTACTGTGTATGCAAGTGTCACGATTAAAGTTGTGCACACAAAAGCAAAACCAGCAGCACTTATGGAGTGGAGAAATTCAAATCAAAAATACAACACTAGAAAAGCATTCCAGCGCACAGGATTTCATCAAGTCTAAAAGACTGCAAATGGAGAAAACTCTTAAATACACAAAGACAAGATTTGAACTTGCAATCAACCAATAGGAGAGTTAAAATCAGATGGTATAATATCCACCAATCACCAAACAAATATTGTCTATTTATATGAATTTGTAAACAATATTTTATATAAACTCAATATGTAAAATGTAAAAAGTTTTTACATATACATACATATGCACAAACACAAACATACATATATGTGTTTACACATTGTTTTCAATATACAAAACATATGAAATTAAAAAATTATATTCTAAAGATGATTTTGGAGCCAACTCTTCATTCATCTCGGTAGGCATAGACTTAAGTTATGCACATTTGAAGTCACCATGAAAATTCTTGTTTTTTATGGAGTATTGACATATTTATTATGATTTATATGTGCACATTAAAAAAAGGGACACCTCTTCTCTGTGTTTACTGGTGCGAGGGCGGGGCAACCTGTCACTCACACGAGATCCACCAATAGCAAACCGTAACCATCCAATCAATTCCCATGGACACAATCGAGCCCCGCCCTACATTTAACTTGTTTCACAGCCGTTTCACTCATATATAAAGGTCACAATAGGGAAGAAAAGACTATTGCATCTTCTGTTTCATATATCCCACTAAATACACCCATGCTAGCCAAGTAAATGTGTATCAGTGTAACAAATGAATGGGTCTCAAGGCAAAAATGCCTCTGAGGGTGACAGAAATACTCCAGAAATTCAAAATATGGCAGTAAAAATGTGATAATTTATTTTTGTATAGAATATGAGCTCTGATGTTCATTTAAATGTATATGTAATGCACTCAAGTTTCATTTAATGCACTGATTAAATTCAGGCGTTCGATAAAACTGCATGACATACAGGCTGTTTTTATATAGTTAGAAAGAAATGCCCATGAAAATCAGATCCAGGGGGGCAAACATTGACTTTTTATAAAAATAAAAAAAGTTAAATTCTGACACTGGTATGCGCGTCTGGAAGGAGCTCTGCACACCTGCGGGGTCTACTGCCATCATTACCCACACTCCCCCTCTCAGGGAGTGACACGGCAGACCCTTGCAGCACATCCAGGCTGGAACAGGATATGACATCGGACAGAGAGCTGGACTCACCACACATGGAAGCGATCAGAACTCATAGTCATTTGTAGTGACGGTGGTGGTAAAAACCTTTTAGTCACAGCTCTCTCTCTCTCTATCTTCAGGAAGTAACACATAAATAAGATGAATTATGGTACAAGGTTGAAGATATTTTATGTTCTGCATGGTTATTAGAGTTAACCATAACTAATACATATTTTGTTACTTGAAATTAAATAAAAGCTAATTGAAATAGCTGGCTTTTTTCACCAGGGTTATAATAGTTGAATAGTAATCAATTGCTGCAGATAAAATGACCTCATAGATTACTGCAGGATTGAGTCCTAGAACTTGAAACAAGTTAGACTTCCAGTTCCATCGTCCTGAAGTCAATGGGTTTTTGGTTAAATGCCTGAAATAAGGTCTGTGGTGAACACAAGCTCAAGCTCACTTCAGAAGGCCTTTATTAACCCCATGGAGTTGTGTGGATTACTTTTATGATGGATGGATGGATGCACTTTTTTGGGCTTCAAAATAATCGGTTACCAATCAACTCCTATTATAAAGCTTGGAAGCGGCAGGATATTTTTTTAATATAACTCCAACTGTGTTTGACTGAGAGAAGCAAGTCATATACACCTAGGATGGCTTGAGAGTGAGTCAATTTTTGCGTGAACTAACCATTTAAAATTTCATGATGAACAAAATGTGTAAGAATAATTACATTTTCTTTCTTTCTTCTATAATCCAAAATCCTACTGGCGTTTTGTCGAGGGAATCAGAGTGAAGAACTTCCAGGTTGGCCTATAAAATTACATCCTCCCTGCAGCAATCTTAAGCTCGTTTCAAGGATAACAGACACTTTCAGGCATTTAAGATGAAGAAATATCTTAAACCAGACAACTTAGCTTAGGCTGATTTTAAGCTGTTTTTGTTTAGCTTTTGCATTAAGACATGCCTTTGCAATCTTACACTAGTTTGGTCCAGCTTAAATACCAAGATGGTCTTAACTGGTTTAAGTTGTTGTTTTTCTCCCCGTCCATCCATCTCCAGTGCAACAGGACTTTGTTCGCACAGCATAAGGTTTGTTTTCCTCTTATATTCAAACCCATTAATCAAACATGGCAGTAAATCTCCTCAGAGGTTTGGGGTTGGGCAGTGTTTGTTGCTTCGGCCAGTAATCACTGTATTTCGTGCAGTGTTCTGCTCTTTGAATTAAAAAAAGTTGTGTAGCTGTGGAGAGAAGCAGTTAACGGTACAGCATCGCGTGTGTTGCACGACCTGTCATGGCATCAGACGTTATCGCTTGCGCTGTGTTTATCTTAGCAGTTTCCTCTCTGCTGCCTGAATGGGGAGCCAATTAAACACGGCTTTCTCTGGGTCGGTTCAGTTTGATTGTGTCACGATTCATTACACAGAATTACCTTCTGCATGAGTGGACGTCTGTGGAGGTTAGAGAGCTGACTCTTTCGTCGTTGTTTATTTTGTTCTGTCTTCTTCACTGGTTGGTTCATTATGTGTCATTCAGCTGAATCAGTGTGATGGACAGATATTTGGGGCAGGGAAAGTATGAATTTAACAAAGAAATGCCTTAAAGGGATAGATCACCCAAAAATGAAAATTCTGTCATCATTTACTCACCCCTGAGTTGTTCCAAACTTGTATGAATTTCTTTCTTCTGCTGAACACAAAAGAAGATATTTTGAAGAATGTCGGTAACAATCTAATGGTCCCCACTGACTGCCAAATTTATTTTCCATACTATGGAAATCAATGGAGTCCATCAACTGTTGGGTTACTCATATTCTTCAAATTGAAAATATCTTTTTTGTTCAGCAAAGAAAGAAATTCATACAGGTTTGGAAGAACTTGAGGGTGAGTAAATGACAGAATTTTCATTTTTGGGTGAACTCCCTTTAACGATACATCGATATGCATTGATCAAATGATATGATCTAACAATGCAACATGTAAAAAAAAAAAAGATATTTTTTTAATATGCACCTTTATTTTGACACTCATGTTGGCCACATGCAATGTCTTGAAGAAAAAAAAAATCACACAACAGTTTTTTAAAAGTCAGAATTGCGTGATATAATTCTGAGAAAAAAAAATTTTCCCCTCACAATTGTACATGATAACACGCAATTGCGATTTATATCTCGCAATTCTGATAACTCGCAATTCTGACTTTATATCTCGCAATTCTGACTTTAGAACTCTCAACTTTATACTCGCAATTCTGACTTTATAACTCGCATTCTGACTTAACTCGCATTCTGACTTTAAACTCGCAATTCTGACTTATACTCGCAATTCTGACTTTATAACTCGCAATTCTGACTTTTACTCGCAATTCTGACTTTTCGCAATTCTGACTTTATATCTCGCAATTCTGACTTATAACTCGCAATTCTGACTTTGCTGACTTTATATCTCGCGTTCTGACTTTATAACTCGCAATTCTGCACTCGCATTCTGAATAATTCTGACTTTATATCACTCAATCTGAATTCTGACTCAATTCTGACTTATCTCGCAATTCTGAATATCGCGCAATTCTAAGAAAAAAAAAGTCAGAATTGTGAAAAGTTGCAATTACGTTTTTTATTTTTTTATTTCATGGCGGAAACAAGCTTCCATACCTGGAGTGCCTCATTTTGTTGAATATAATCAAATATAATCAAATTGGCTGCACAAGTTATTTCAACTCATTTTTTAAAATCTTGTCTAGTTGAATCACATATTAAGAAATGAAGTTGATATGGTTAAAATATTTTGATGAGCTAAGTAATGGAAAACATTTTGCCATGACTTGCTGATCATATCATTTTTACAGTGTATAATTAAAAAACTAAAGTGTTTTTAGTGGGATACAGGATTTGCATTTTTGGAAAGTTCAATTAAATGATCATGTTACATTTTGGTTGCATTTAATTGTGAGTGAATAAACTGGTTGTGTAAAATAGGCACATAATATCATAAAATCAATCATAAGCCCCTGAATCTAATCTAGTTGTAATTGTGGCATGCTTTGAGAAATTGGCAAATATTGAATCGCTAGCTTAGATAATCAATGTTTTGCATGGGCAAGTACCACTCATATTTTCTTCAAAGAAATGCAAAGCTTAATATTTCAATCAATAATAAAATAATGGCATTCTGAGTGTTTTGGGTGCTGCACAGAAGTTTAACAACATTTTAAACAGTAAACATGGTCATATATTTTGGTCATATTTTTTCAAATGAGGTTTGTTGTGTTTGTATAGCCTTGAATGACACTTCAGATGCTGTGAGTGGAAAGATCAACACACCTTCACTGAAGAACATTACGTAAATAAACTCCGGCTCATTCTCAGAAATGCCACTGAAAGAGAAAAGCACTTTATTTCTTCTTATTTCAGTCTGACAAATAATCTAACATGGCACTTTTGAGTTGCACTGAAGTTCGTGGTTGGTTTTTCTCTTTCTCTGAGGAGTGGGGGTTCTGCAGGTACTGGTGCTTCAGGTATGTGCTCATGCAGCGTTTGCATGTGTGTGTGAATGTGCTCGGCGTGTATAGTTACATGCATGTGTGTGTGTACGTCTGTATTAGCGTGTGTCCGGACCAGCACGCCCGCGGGTCGCTCCAGAGATGAAACAGATAAGGTAATTGGCTCTAATGAAATCCAGACCTAGCAGTCCAAATCTCTCTCCTGTTCGGTTTCTCTCTCTCTCTTTTCATTCAAATCCATTTATTCTTCTCTCTTTCTGTGTCTCTCTTTCTTTCTCCCACTCATGTTCATGTACGTCTGTTTGAAGTTTGCGAAACTTCGGGCTTAAGCGAATTTTGAAACCAAACTTCAGCCTGCTGGGCCCTTTGCCATGGAGACTCTAATTATCGCCCTTTTGCTGTCGTGGAGTTTACGGCACAGGAAGAGAGTCATTATGCATTCGATCCATATTCTTTTTTTAATGCTGAGGAAAGGTTGAAAGGTCGCCAAAAGGAGGTGCAGAAAAAATGACTTTGAAACTTGCAAGCAGGGATGGGAATCTCACGGAATATAATGATTAATGATAGGTGATGTGTGTTATGTTTTTCTAAGTTAAAATACTTCCCATCTCGGTTTATTATGGAGAGATAAAGGAAGCCATTCGTAGGTTGAAATATTGTGGTGCTTTCAAAACATTTTTTGAGAAGCCCAACACAGCAACTGTGGCTCAACCAATGGCGTGAGATGGGGGCAGGACTATCTGTTTGACTGGCCAATGGAAGACAGGAGAAAAGGTTTTTTTTCCTTAATCACGTAGGACGATATATCTCAATTGCTTGTCACAAAATATAAACTAATATATTTTATATATATATATATATATATATATATATATATGTATGTGTATGGCCCAAATCTCAGCTGTTTGATTGCTCGTATTGCCACAAAATGTAAAGTACATTATCGTCAAACTTTAATCTGTTAAATGCAACTATAAGACATGAAGATATTAAGATATGAGGACGTGATTTTGAAGCCCCCCAAAGAATGAATCCATCCATCATAAATATATTCCATACTGCTCCAGGGAGTTAATAAAGGCCTTCAGAAGCGAAGCGATGGGTTTTTATAAGAAAAATATTTTTTTGTATGAAAAAATGTAAAAAAAAAATTTTGGGGCTTCAAAATCTCGCCCCACATTCACTACCATTATAAAGCTTGGAAGAGCCAGGATATTTTTAAAAATAACTCAGATTGTGTTTGACTGATAGAAGATAGTTTTTTCATTTTTGGGTGAACTAACCCTTTAACATCATGAATTTCTATAAAGCTGCTTTGAAAGTATGTTTATTGTGAAAGTATGTTTATTGTGCTATATAAATACATTTTGCATTTCCATTTTGCATTTAGACACAACTTTAGAGATTCTATTTGTGCTGCTGTTTTGTGAGTAAATGTCTTTTTTGAATGATTAATGTATACAGTTCATACGTTCAGTTCATGAATCTGAATACACTGAGGACATTGCAAAAGAAAAATAATGTTAGTTTACTGTCTTCATATTATATGAATATTGATGCATAAAAATATTTTGATACAATGAGTATTTTAGTTCTAACAAATGATGGAGGCATTCAAAAACTGTTAATGCAACTGAAAGCTTGGGTTTTCCCTCATCTGCACTTTACTGTTCATAAAGGAATTCATAAGGCAGTGTTGGCAGAACACTAGAGAAAGGAAAGTGGAAAAATACAGGGATTTTTATTTTCTTTCATTAATTGTGGTTTGGACTTTGGCTTAAATATGCCAAAACAGGACATAATTACACGTTTTAATGAAGAAGGTTAACAAATCTTACAGACCCCTAAGCAACATAGAGTGTTCTGGGAGGTTGCCAAGGGGTTGCCATGGTTGTTTACACATTTCTATGGTGAGCTGGGTGGTTGCTAGGTGGTTGTTTAGTCAAAAGAGGTATCATTCATGTCTGTAGCACAAATGGCACAAAGTTTAATTCTTAGGATTAGGGGGTTTGAAATCTTAACCCTAAGTATGAGCAATACTAATAGTGATGCTTGACTTAGCAAACACTACTAAAAACTAATTTAACACGCAAACAGATCCCTGGGAAGAGGGAGGAACACAGACCTAATGAGGAAGGATTTACAATGCCCCACTGAGACATAAAAACCCAGTTTGGGCTTTTAAAAACTCTTATCTGTCCACAACTTTTAACTTGAGCTTCACACTTCCGTATAGTTGAGATGGGCCCCCGCGGAGGGTTTGAGGGTGCGAGAGGGTCTTTTACCCCTGCAGGGGGGCAGAAAATGCAGGGGTGATGAAGTGCCGGAGCGGCGGTTGTTGTTGGTTCAGACTGCATGGGGCGATGGACCATCTGTTTCAGGTTTTCTGTCTTTACTTTTCTCTTTCTCTGTGGAGTAATGGTGCATGCAAAGCAGCAGGAGATACCTGCTCCTGACCTCTAGGAACCTCCGACGTAAACTTTGGGAGTTTTGGTTTTAGATCATAGAATGAACAAAATTAGAAATGATTAAATTACAGTTTTTCCAAAATGTTCTCATGCTGTATTTTTAAAAAGTAAAAAAAAAAATAGCTAGGTTCATATTTGTTCTTGAAATCAATTTCACTAACTACTAGAGCTGCACGATTCTGGATAAGATTCTGAACAAACAACTGAACAAAATAATGTAATTTACTACAAAATGGTAATTGCTGCTATCTGTTTAATATGTTTAATTAATCTGAATTATTATTTTTTTAATGATTTGAATGAATGATTCAATGACTCACTCATAAAGACTTCACTTGTTTCATTAATGGATGAATCAGCATTTTTGAATGAATCTCTTGAATGAATGATTCAATGACTCACTCAAATACTTCACTTGTTTTATTACTGGATGAATCCCTGTTTTTGAACGAATCTCTTGAATGAATGATTCAATGACACTTATAAAGACTTCACTTGTTTCATTAATGGATGAATCAGCATTTTTGAACGAATCTCTTGAATGAATGATTCAATGACTCACTCAAATACTTCACTTGTTTCATTACTGGATGAATCAGCATTTTTGAATGAATCTCATGAAAGAATGATTCAATGACACTCATAAAGACTTCACTTGTTTCATTACTGGATGAATCAGCGTTTTTGAGCAAATCACTTGAATGAATGATTCAATGACAAATACATTTTTTTATAACAGTGACTTGTAGACGTAATCGATACAATAGTTATTTGAAGCGTGAAGTTACTTTCAAAAGGTGATTTGCTCTATTTTGGTCACTTCCATAGACATCAGTGTTTATATCCGAACTATAAACTTCTATCCCAGTACTTCTGTGATAATTTTAATATTTGTAACATGGAAATAACTGAACTGTGTGGTTTGTTTCATACATATACTGTACATGACAAATGGGTCAGCGGCAGTGTGAACACAGATTTGAATGTTCTGGTGAGATTTTGTCAAATGTTTAATAGATACAGGTATGGAAGCTTGTTTCCACCATGGAATAAAACAATTTAAAAGATAATTGTGACTTTTTATCTCAGACTTTTTTTCTCACAATTGTGAGTTTATATCTTATGTATCTGTGAGTATATACACTCACAATTGCGAGCTATAAAGTCAGAATTGTAAGATTTAAACTCTGAGAAAATTCTGAATTCTGAGAAAAAAAGTCTGAATTAAAAGTTTATATCTCGCAATTCTGACTTTATAACTCGCAATTATGAGAAAAAAAGTCTGAATTGTGAGATAAAAAGTCGCAATTACCTTTTTTGTTTTTTATAGTGGAAACAAGCTTCCATACACAGGTGAATCGTCATTTAGGAATGAGATTGTGTGTGTGTTTGAATCAATATTTTAACGATTAATCATGCTACCTTCATTTACATGCACTTCATTTGTCACAAGTCACAAAATGCAAAATAAATGTCACTTCATTTCTACTTTCTGAGTATGAATTATCATATGCATTAAAAGACAGAATAATATAATGCAAGCACTGTTAAAATTTTGCCACAAACTCAACTCCGTCATAAGGATATCTTGAGATAGCTTTTCACCTCAATGAGAGAAATTTTAATATTGCGAGATCTCATCACACCCCTAGTCTGAATGCAGCAAAGTTTAGGGTTCATATAAACAGAAATTTCAGAACTTGAAATCAGATTGGATTCATTCGGATTGACAAAAATTAGTGCATGTGCTTTTGAAACCAACCATGGCAATGCTGGGCACAATGAGAGAACCTGGATTAAAATGAAAATGAACATCTAATAACTCAATAATTTTCCTCTTTGAATGCAGCATGTGGAGTTAATAGTTGCTGGTGGGTGGATTACATGCAAATCCATTGATGGTTTTGACATTTTGTGAATCACATTGCCATACTTTAGCGATGACATGCATGTGTACACAACATTTTCTTGTAAAGGATTAAAAAACAAAAAGTCAAGCTCACTCATTCGGAAAGATTTTTCTTTACGATTTTCAAAAGCACAGAGCAATTTTCTTGTTTCCTTTAAAGTGCTTAAAGAACAGACGGGATGTGAAACTGTTTGAATCACTCTTACAGAGAGTTAAACCATTAAAACACCGCAGCCATGACTCAGCAGTGAGCTGCCTTACTGTCTACATACAGTAAGCGGCTCCCTTCTAAGGGAGCATCAAAACTGACATGGAGAAATCTCTGATTCAAAACTGTACATTAACAGAAACTCTGAACATCACACAAACAGCTTCCATTTTAAAACCTGATCATGGAAAATGCCCTGTAGCTTCTCTTGGCAGGATGCAAAACACACTTTTTTTTTCAATTTTTGACATAATGCATGTACCCCGAGCAACCCGACTGACACATTGAAAAGAAGCAAGCATCATGCAGTCATGATGAACTTTATACACTTGTGTATCTGTTTAGCATTTCTGTCAGGGTGACACCAGTCAACGAGGCTTAATGAAGCCTTGAAGCTTTGCCCTGGAGGGGGGCAGTAGAATGTTTGGAGGTGTCACTGAAGGCTAATTACCCCCCAGGGGGATGGTGGTCTGCATTTACCCCCCACAGATCCCCTCCAGGAAAACCTGACAAAGATGCATTAAGCAGAGCTTTAAAAAAAACCCTCTCTGAAACGTTAACCTCCCCTGAGCCGTGCAGACCAGGGCGTGCTGCTTTAGTTTGTCAGACTGTGGTTGTGTGATACACATAGAATGACTAAAGTGCATTTGATACAGCATTTCCAACGAGTTCAAGAGCTGATTAAGAATAAATTTGCTTCAGGTCTCAATGCACATCACTTGATCTTCAGGCTATCTTTAATTATTCGTTGATGTAGAAACGAATACACAGATGCTGTATATTCTTTTAGCTTATGTTATGTTGCTATGGGGCGATTGAAACTTGCATTAGCATTAATGTTTGATGTCATGACAGTGAACGTGATTTCACCAAGCTCAGCATCTTTGTTGATCCTGGAACAACATTTCAATCAGCTTTGAGAGAGTTTACACTTTAGGTCATCTATTTATGTTACTCACCTATCATTTCTCTCTGATTTTAGAGACAAGTTATGGGCAGGTTTAGCTTTAGGGGTAGGACTAAGACTAAATTTTCGGACAAGAATGTTGTTCCAGGATAAAGAAAATATGTTGATCCAGGAACATGAATTACTTGGCAAAATCACGGTGACAGACTTTGAAGCCCGTTTTGTTTTTGTTGGTTTACTGTTCCTGGCCACCAGTCTGGTTTCAGCTGGTCAGACTGGTCAAGTTTGATGGTTTTTGAAGGTTTTTCTGGGCACTTAGCTTACTGAACATTAGCTTTTTGTCACAACTTAATTTCATTGTGTGCATTCAGTTTAAATTTGTAAACTGTTTACTTTATCCATTGGCATTGGGACTACAAAAATAATTTTGGTTGATCCAGATCTAGACCAACTCGGAATAGATTTGAGTTTTATTATATTAGATTTGATCTTTATCTAATATTTTTATTTATTTAATAATTTATTTTTAATTTTTTTATCTAACTTTATCCATTTGGTTAGTTTTAATATTTATTTATTTAATAATTTATTTTTAATTTAATAACATTTGGTTTTAAATCTAACTTTATCTGTTTGGTTAGTCTTAATATTTTTATGTATTTAATAATTTATTTTTAATTTTATTACTTTTTTGGGTTTTTATTAATTAATTTATTACTCTAATAAATTAAAATAGAATTCCTCTATTTTTTTGTTGTATGCTAGAAAATGCTTAATTATTCGCATAGAAAAATTTTCCACAATTTAATTACATTATATGATGATTTTAATTTAACTTAAACCAGCAAACCCCCTTAGGTTTCAGCAAGGAAATTTTATTTTTGTCACTTTTTATTCATAAGATAGTAGAAAAGAGGTGGGAAATTGAGATTGAGAAATGTGAACAGCCACATTTAAACTCAAATCACCCATGTGAGGACAGTGCGCTGAAACATGCACGCTTCTTAACCACTAGGCCACGGCTCCAACAAACTCACACTTTTCTTATAGCTTTGGATCAATCACTAAATGTCCCACGCTGCACAAGTCCCTCTTAAACACTGGCTTGACATGTGAAACATCCAGATCATACCACAATTATAATAATAGGGGCTAAATTTGTGAACACAAAACCACACCGTGGACCTTGAGAACAATGCTCTGTGTTTGTCAACCAAGAACAAAAAGTGTGTGTTTGATCCAGCCCATCAGATTTTCCTGGCGAGTGGCGTAAAAACACTTAAACGGACATGCCGAGGGCTAGTTTCAGGGACCAGTCTAATTAAAATATTTCACTTTTAAAAGTTTCCAGTGGATAGATTTGACCTTGTGTGCATTCCAGTTATTCAGGGGAATAAAGCAGGGCAAATGCACGCTCATAACTTTCTGTTCCAAGAAGGGATCTCATCCAGAGGAGAAACAGAGGAAGTCAGAGGGGAGTTGGCTTCATACATCTTAGTGAAACAGGTCAGTAAGTGACTCAGTCCTTAATATTCTCTTGTTCCTCCAGAACATCATTCTTCATTTCGGTCATGATATAGGGGTGTTAGTTCAAGTACAGGCACTTTTTTTGCCCCAGTGGTTGATTTTTATTAAAACGATCAGATTTCAGTTTTTTTCTTTTTGTTATATGAAGGTCATATTAAACATTAGGCTACTTATGCATTTAGCAGATGCTTTTATCTAAAGTGACTTACAGTACATTGCATTAATACAGTTAAGGTACACTCTCAGAAAAAAGGTACAAAAGCGGAATGGGAATTGAACCCATGACCTTGGCATTGCTAGTGCAATGTTAAAACCATCCTGGAAACTGTTCACCAGATCTTAATTTATTTGTGCTACTTTTCAAATGTCTTTAAGTAAAGATATTTGATTGTTTAACCCAGATTTTCCACAACTTTCAATCTAAGAAAATCCATCATAAAAATATGAATTATTAGATTTTTAAAAGTATGATGATCTGGGGTCATGATATGGATTTTTTATTATTATTTTAATATTTTCATTGAGGTTTACTTATAATGTTAATGTTAACAATAAAACAAATATTATATATATATATATATATATATATATTTATATATATATATATATGGAACCACTAAGATTTTTAATGTTTTTAAAAGAAGTTTCGTCTGCTCACCAAGGCTACATTTATTTAATTAAAATACAGTAAAAAACAGTAATATTGTGAAATATATTACAATTTAAAATAACTGTTTTCTATTTGAATATATTTCACAAAGTAATTTATTCCTGTGATCAAATCTGAATTTTCAGCATCATTACTCCAGTCTTCAGTGTCACATGATCCTTCAAATCATTCTAATATGCTGATCTGCTGCTCAAGAAACATTTAATGTGTACAATTGTACAAAATATTTGTGTACAATATTTTTTTTCAGGATTATTGATGAATAGAAAGTTCAAAAGAACAGTGTTTATCTGAAATCTAATCTTTTGTAACATTATAAATGTCTTTACTGCCACTTTTGATTGATTTAATGCATCCTTGCTGAATAAAAGTTCATTTCTTTAATTTCTTTTCAAAAAATAAAAATAAAAATTCTTACTGACCCCAAACTTTTGAACGGTAGTGTATAATGCTACAGAAGCTTTGTATTTCAGATAAATGCTGTTCTTTTGAACTTTCTATTCATCAAGAAATCCTGAAAAAAAAGTACACAACTGTTTTCAACATTGAAAATAATCATAAATGTTTATTGAGCAGCAAATCAGCATATTAGAATGATTTCTGAAGGATCATGTGACACTGAAGACTGGAGTAACGATGCTGAAAATTCAGCTTTGCATCACAGGAATAAATTACTTTGTCACATATATTTAAATAGTACACAGTATTTTAAATTGTAATAATATTTCACAATATTACTGTTTTTACTGTATTTTTAATTAATAAATGTAGCCTTGGTGAGCAGACGAAACTTCTTTTAAAAACATTAAAAATCTTAGTGGTTCCAAACTTTTGGACTGTACTATAGTATATATATATATATATATATATATATATATATATATATATGGAAAAATGATTCAGCCCTCATTCTGACGCTCTGTCAGAAATTATCTGTTTTTTAAGGGGCTCTTTTAAAGGGAAACCTGGGTATTAAGTCTTGTATGGCTTAATATAATGTAAATTATGTCTCTTACTGAAATAGTAGAAAACTCATTAAAGATTTACATTATTTAAAAAATCCACATCGTTTTATACATATTTTGGACAATGGGGGCACCATTTTAGGTGCGCAGTGCAATTTGTGCGTTGATGACGTCCAATGGTTGCACTTGGTTGGCGCTACCAACACAACTCGAAAAAAAATACTGATATGATGCTATATTGTGCAGCTTTTAGTTGTAATTTTCAGTCATTTTTTGGTAGGTTCCCCTGGTAAATTTCTCATTAATATCATGATATTTGGGGTTGCTTCAATCTGCAAACATGAAAAACAACCTGCAGCAACAGGATGCACTGCGTAGAGACATCATTAACGTTATATTAAGCCATACAAGTCTTAATATCCAGGGTTACCTTTAGGCCTTTACAGTAAACGGCCACTGTCATGATTGGATAATGCCACTGCATAGAAAAATGTATCAACGCCCACTTCTATTGCAGAGAGTGGTTTGAAAACATTATCCATTTAAAAAGCATTTATGCATTAATTGTTTACTTACGGTTTGCCATGTAGCTGCTGTCAAATCCAATACAGTTGCTTCAGCTTTCAACAAAAGTTTCTTTGCGAACTCTCCATTATTACCTCGATTACAAAACAGTCTGCAGTCAAATGCTCCAAACAAACATATATTCCTGCGGCGCGATCTGGGACGCCATTATAAATAAACCATCATCCATCTGTTCTTGATGCTGGAGTCCTTCTGAAGTCTGTAGAGATGCATTTGTCCCGGTGTCAGACGTGCGTGAAGTATGTCAGAAACTGGACGTGCATCTGTGTACTGTATCCTGTGTACACACTGCACAGCGTCAGAGATTATAATGGATATATTTGCTTTTGACGCGACGCTCGCGTCTGGTGTAGACAGATGTCAGCCGTTAAGTGACTGAATGATAGTGGGCGGGGCTTATGGCGTAAAACACTTCGTCGATGTCTTGATTTAGAGGCAGTCATATGCAAAGGTATTTTTTTTACTACAATTTCAATATTTACTGAGTGATTAAATGACTTGAGATGAAATATGAGATGTCATGTGTGAAGAAAATACTTTTTTAATGTGCAGCATTTCCATTTTTCTCAAGCTGTTATTTTGTCAAATTATGCAAAACGTTTGAAAACATTCAGTTATTCTATTCTACAAAAATGCAGGGTTAAAAACAACCCAAGCTGGGTTAAATATGGACAAACCCAGCGATTAGGTTGTTTTGACCAACCTGCCGGGCAGTTTTATTTAACCCAACTATTGTTTAAAAATTACTATATGGCTGGCTTAAAATGAACTCAAAATAGGTAGGAAATTAAAAATCAGACATATAATTACTATAGACAACAATAATAATCAAAAGCTGAACATAAGCAATTTAATAAATGTTTATTTTTAAAACTTATTAATAAATGTTCATTTATTAAACATACTAATAAATGTTAATTTCCAACCTATTTTGGCTTCATTTTAAGCAAGCAATACAGTCATTTTAAATAGAACTACCCAGCAGGTTGGTCAAATATTTAACCCAACTGCTGGGTCAAAACAACCCAATCGGTTTTGTTTGTCCACATTTAACCCAGCTTGGGTTATGTTATTATTCATTATTCAAATATAATTTCCCAAAGTGCCTATAGAAACATCCTCTATTAAATCTCCGTCACTGAAATCTTTTAGACAGCAACAGGTTGATTTAAGGTTGAGTTCAAATTGTTTACCCCCTTCAGGCAGGCTGAAACTTATTTTAGGGGGCAACTAGCAAACATAAACAAATATCAGACAAAAGGTCTTTTATTTTGCATGAAAGTTTGTGATGTGTTTGTGTACACTGAACTGCATTCTGATTGTCTGTTTATTTTCATAGAAACCACACTGATGGGCAGGTAGATGTAGCCGGCGGTCTATTGTGTGCCACATAGATGCCATTACAGCTGCCTGGGTGGTACATGTACACAATAACCCCACTACTGCCAAAAACACATGCACCAGAGAGGCTGCAAACCAGAGGACCAGGACAAACCGGTTGTGGCCAGGCAGGCCGTGACCAGCACTTAAAGTCTGGTATTGGCGTAATGCCTGGGATGTGAGGCACTTTTGTTCTTTGTGGGGCTTTATAAGAAAGATTCTTTAATTATCAGACACATTCAGGACTTTTTACCACACAGACAATCTCTTTTTAGGGTTTGAACCTAAAACTTTTTGAGTTACCAAATACGTAAACATTCGTGTAGCCACAACATGCAACATAAAGTCGGGTTCAATTTGCAGCTTATTTTGGCAAACTACTCTTCGTTTCATTTTTTTACGTGTTGTTTAGTGGCAGGTTTCTCTGAAATCGATTATACCACACTAAGAGATCGACGTGGGAAGACTGAATCAAATATGCCTGCCCACAAAACCTTGAGCAACCAGCACTTTCACATATTGCTCAAGGCTGCTTGATTTCTGAAAATATCTTGCATTCCTGTTATTGTGTGGGACGACTTTTAACACCAATAAAATGTCTTGGTTACGTTTGTGCATTTTTAAGGCTTCTTATTGAGGCTTGTTTGCAGCAAAACAACCGACAATCAGAGCGCCTTAACCGTCAGAAAGAAAAATGTGGTAATGTGAGTTTTTAGCATCCTAAACCCACATTATCACTGCAGAACTCTGAATATCGGACAGGAGTTTTATTAATCTCTTAAGGGAAACGGCAGCATGCAGATGTTGTAGTTCATCAAGGTCCTTCATGCATACAGAGAATTATCATGCTGTGTGCAATACAATATGAGTATGATAGTGTGCCATTCCAAGCACACCCTGATATGATAGGGGTGAATTATCTGCAGCTCTCGCTTTTGCCTCGAATGTGAGTGAAATGTAATGCGATGAATCTCTGGACACAATTAAAATAGGCACACAAGATCTGGCTGCTCATAATAATTTAAATATGATTGGAATCTCCTAGGATCGGAGCGGTGGCATGAAAAAGTCGAATCCATGTGGTTCCGCTTACAGCCCAGAATCCAGTAAATCAGAGATGAAAAGGCCTTCGCTCAAATGAAATCATATATTAATCTAGTCTTCCAGGACGGACACGCTTTGTTGAGCTGTGCAGTTTGAGGCTTCATTGAGTGCTGGAAGTTTCCATTGAGCAGAAAAGACACGAAATTAAAGCAGCATGTCGTGGACAATCTCACCTCAACAAAAGCCACATCATATTACCAAACATCTACAACTGACCCTTGACCTCACTGCAGAATCAAAAGGTTCTTCATGCATTTTGCTGATAATCAGTATTGTGTTTTAAATTTAGATCTGATGAATCTGATTTTATTGCGCTTATGTTTGGGATCTCAGAGACATTGAATATTATTATGTAGAAGTTTTGTTCATAAGATTAGGAAAATGATGAAGTAGCAAACTGATACTTTAATGGCAAGCATGTCTTCTGAAATATAAAAGGGTAAAGGACGATAACTATTACAATAACAATAAATATATAGTTCTTAAAATCGTTCTTCATATACAAATCAAAACACCATACTATAACGATAACAGCAGATATTAGTTGATGAAAACATGATAAAAGCATGGACAGCCAATCAGAATCCATTCTGCTTTAAAGAGCTCGAGCATTTAAAGTGACAGAATGATATTGTACGTTGGTGTGAATGCTAATATCTTTATAGTTATCGTTCTGTATGTGAACGGGCCTTAACGATAATTATATAGTTCTAAAATTCGTTCTTAATATAAAAGAATAGTCCACACATCACATTACACGATATCGGCAGAGAAACAATATCGTTGGAATCACTTTCAGAACGATTTTTTTTTTTCAGCTGATGAGGAATGAAAGCATTGACAGCCAATCAGAATCCATCCTGTTTTAAAGAGCTCGAGCATTTAAAGCGGCAGACGACAAAATTGCTGTGCGCTTAAAATAAACAGAACAATATTGTATGTTGGTGTGGACGCTAATAAATTTAGAGTTATCGTTTCTGGGCGTTAATAGACGTTAACAATTATGATATAGTTCTAAAAATCGTTCTAAATTTAAAAGAATAGTTCACACATCACAACTATAATGATAATGGCATAGAGAAACGATTTTTTTTCAGCTGACGAACCATAAAAACATTGACAGCCAATCAGAATCCATTCTGCTTTAAAGAGCTCGAGCATTTAAAGCGGCAAACTACAAACGATTTTGTATATTGGTGTGAACGACATCTTTTCTGGGCGTGAACGGGTCTTAACGATAATTATATAGTTCTAAAAAATCGTTCTAAATATACCCTAAAAGAATACTTCACACACCACACTATAACGATAA
The DNA here is from genome assembly GCA_028476615.1 of Culter alburnus. Lineage (NCBI taxonomy): Eukaryota > Metazoa > Chordata > Actinopteri > Cypriniformes > Xenocyprididae > Culter > Culter alburnus. The sequence continues at coordinate 59,622 of JAOTNS010003700.1, read as the reverse complement.
CGAAAATGATATCCTTGGAATCACTTTCAGAACGATTTTTTTTTTCAGATGATGAGGAATAAAAACATTGACAGCCAATCAGAATCCATCTTTCTTTAAAGAGCTCGAGCATTGAAAGCGGCAGACGACAAAACAGCAGCACAGAATAAGGATATTGCTAGTTATCATTATAGCCTACTATAGTTATCGTTCGTGAACGGGCCTTTACTCTGGGTATTTATATTTTTTATTCACTTCAATATTAAATACTTCACCATGAACTCTCTGCACCTGACAATGAGTTTTGCTCTTTCCTACAAAAACACCTGTTTTTTTTTTTTTTTTAAATCAAATTCAGCAAATCTTATTTTTTTTCTCAATTATGAATATCAAAAACAATCTTAGCATGCAGGTATTTTAGAAGATTTTAAGATTTATTACATGAAACATATTAATTGGACAAACTGACTGTGGTATTGGTTTGAAGAAATGTTTGAAATGCCCATGTCAATGTGAAACACCTGTTAAAGTGACCCTAAACCTTTATCAACCTGTCCACACTTTCCCAAAAACATCAAAGCATTACAAAATAAACAGAAAAAAATTTCGTTTCACTGTTTTCTGTTTCACTGATTATTCTGACACTGAATATTATTCAGTGCTGTTTAATAGTTATTAGTGATATTTTTTTTATTATTAATTATTACATAAATTACAATAAAGTACATCTAAAAACAGACAAATGGCTGTACAGCTCAAGCTCTTACAATTTACGCAAATGCTAAGATGTGATTTAACAATCTGCCATTCTTCTTCACATTTCAGTTTTGCAGGTTTCTCCCTGCTTTGAACTGGTGAGAGCAGATGAGCAGTGCATTCATGTCTTCAAAGGCCTTTGAGTTTTAAATCATGATGTTAAACCCATCAGGTCAAACACGCAGAGACTGATAACACACGAGCTGCTGTGCGTGAGTGTGCGTGCGTGTGCGCGTGCACTGCTGTATAATTCACGTGGATCAGGAATTTCATGCAGTCAAGTCCACAGAGGTGAGAGTTTCTCAAGTTTAACACAACACGGGCATGCTCATTTGAAGATGGTGAATCGATTCAGCTCGGTGAATCTTTACTGCCCTACAGGTCAGATGCTTTTACATCAACATTCGTCAAATCGTTTAACTGGACAAGCCTGTTTTGCTCATGCTTTTACACATCAGTGACCAATTCAAACGATCATGCAGAAGGCCTGAGCGCTCGTGTAAATAAACTGCAGTCATATTGCATGCTTGATTTTGCAGTGAATGTTTTTATTGGTTTTCTTTTCTTTCTGAACACACAATAAAAACATGAACATTATATCCGAGTTCATAATTCATATTTCCTTTATTTTTATTCGAAAAAGCACTGAAACACATGAAACAAACTCCTATTATGCCAAAAAAGAGCAAAACTGCAGTACATCCAGTTCAGCTCGATATCTTGAGACACACCGAGTTCAAACTGTCCAGATGCAAACGAAAATCGAAGTTTTAGAGAATTAATTACCAGAAGCATTCTGCAGTATATCCTCAGCGCGTGATGAAATCCCTGCACAACTCCAACAGTCGTCCAAAGCAAAAGAGAGAGAAAAAAAATCATTGACTTTTCCATGTCCTTTTGTCGGTTAATGTTTGAAGTTCAAAACGCGCGCGCGAAAAACCTCTCCACAAACATTAGGTTTATCATTCCATCATTATCCCATCGAGTCTAACTTCTTTTAAAGAAACTCAAAGGATATTTGTGTCAGACCGAATGCGTGCATGTGAAGGCGGGTCTGAAGCAACTCAACATCTGTTCTATTCACGTGACGGTAAGAAAAATATTAACAACATCCGGTAAAAATAAGTTTGATTCAGGTGCCTGGACTCTCTCTTTTACTCTCTCTCCCACTACAAGTCCCCAAACCCTTGGATTGAAGCGTCATTTTAACGTGTTTCTGACTGGAAACCGACATCAGAAACAAACCCCAGATTCCCGCCTAAACCGTGTGCGGGCCTCATAAAACACAACGTCTTAAAATTCTATACGGAAAAAAAATATTTGGAGGTTTCTTGTGGCTTTCTGAGGTGATCACGTCTTTATTTAATTAATGATTTATACTTTAGGCCTACAATAATTAGGTTATATTAAATCCTCCCGCATTTCTTTATTTTATTTCCCGCCTTTGAATGTTTTTTTTTTAATTATATTTGTTATTCTTGATTATTCCTACATTTTAATTGTTTGCTGATTTACCGCTTAGTAATATTTCTCTCTGATTCGATAAAAGACTCTCGGTTGTAAAATGCTCGTGTTTGACCCGCTGTACCTTTCCGTGACCTTCCCGACCCTTCGTTTTATAGACATCTGGGAATTCCATACATGTTTGGAGCCCGTTACACACCTTCAAATGATTCTTCACAACATCCTAAACGCTTTCCCAGACCTGCTGTCATATGCCGTCCTTTTGGGTTAAAATGCCCGCGCAAAATGACACAAATGTCTTAATTACTGCAGAAATATTTATTGTTTACTATGTTATTTTTTCTGACGTGTTATCTGTTATAGTAGAAAATAACATGCAATCATAATTTGTGTGTAACCCCTATTATTACAACAGTTCGTAGGCCTATTTAATTCGTATAAAAATTGCTTAAAATTATTACTACTAAATAAAATGACAGCTTTTGGGTGAAAACAACTCTAAAAATATTTATTAATAATAGTTAGCATTATATCCGGGTTAGGATAAATCTACTTAATTTAAGTTTAAAATACTTTCCTTGCAAATGTCCTTTTCATAACAGCATCTTCAGAAAAACAAAACTGAGGCCTTTATGTTGATGAGAAAGTATTTCCTTCTAGAACAATTTTTCTTTATTTAAATGTTATTTATAACAACGGCATTATCGAATGTTTATTGCAGTTGTTTCTGTGTACAAAAATACTTTTCGTCATTTTAATGTATTTTTGAAATCCCTTCATATTGCATGACTGCAGTAACAACATGCTAAAATAGGTACGTTTCAAACCATGTTTTATTGCAGAAAATATACACATATTTACATCGTATTTAAAATAGAAAATGCATGTAGACACCAGATCTCTCTGCATTGTGACAGTCTTTAATAAATAAATAAATGTCTTTTCTAGGACCAGTCAAAGAAAGTGTTGAGCCGATTTCCTTCATTCGTTTTGTTTTTCCTTCAGAAATAAATATGACGACACGCTCTCTTCTGCTGTCAGAACTGCAGCGAGTCTCTGTTGGTCGACAGAAGCACATGTTTTCCACATTCACCGTCACAACAGCCCAGATCTGAGTGTAATTCCTGGTCCCATGTCGTAGTTCACAACTGTAAGTGCTTGTAACGACGTCATGATGCTCCGGAATTTTCCCTTTATAATCCTTATTTTCTCCATTGTTTTGAGTCGCTCCTTCCAGTGAGTTCAGCTGCTCTGACTCGATGCTTATGGCCGAAAATCTGAAAAAACAAAGATTAAAGTGTGTTATAAAAAATCCATGAGAATGTAGTACAACACGATGCAACATTTATCTAATAATAACATGCATTTAATTACTTAAGTGACCTCTTAACTTAATAGTATTTATATAGACAATCCCAAAATAAATGACGTTTGCAAAATCCCCCAAACTTTGGCTGCACGAACTTTAAAAAAAATATTTAGCACCACATTATGAACTATTTTAGTGCTGAATAGCCGTTTTGTTTATGTTCCTCAAAGAACCATGTTTTAATAATGCAGTAGAGAATCTTTCAAGCATGAAAGGTAGTTTATCAGCCAAAAGTTTGGACTCATTTATACTCTTTCTTTATCAGGCCTATCACTCATTTTTACACCACAGAAATATAAGAAAAAACGAACATGAAATAACACAGATGGACGTATGTGGATAATGTAATGACCAAAACATGTGAAAACTGAAAATGAAATATTTCTTCGTTGTTTAAAACTCCAACTTCTTGCTCAAAACATTAATCAACCAACTTCACAAGGTGCATCCTGGGATGTTTTTAAACGCCATTAAAATATGGCGATTTCTTCACTATCCACTCAAACTAAATATATATAATAAGTTAGATGAATTCGGGGTGATCTAGACAAATATAGGGTGAATTCAGGTTGACTGGGACACTTTTTCCAAGTCATGAATTTTCAAGTCATGAACCTGAATTCACCCTATATTTGTCTAGAAAACGAAATATTTAAACATAAACTTCTAGAAGTTTTTAATATAATTTAAGTGTGTCCAAATTGTTTTGTCTGGTAGACTATTAATATCATCCGAAAACCTTCAAAGAACCCTTCATTTTCGAGTGACTTTTGAAATGCGTAAAGTTTTGCATCGCATACCATGCTGCGTCAAAAGCGCGCATCCGTGCGTTAGTGTGATGTTGACATGGACCACGCGCCCTCCATTCTCCATACAGAAAACGCGTAACTGAGTCTCTCGTGCGCCACATAACTGCAGCTGGACATTTTGGAGTCCAGCTCGTCGCTCTGCAGAACCTGACAGAGGAAATCAATGTACCGGGCGGCCAGTTTGAGAGTCTGTATCTTGCTGAGTTTGTCCGAGGGTAACGTGGGGATGATTTTGCGCAGGGACGCGAACGCCTCGTTCAGAGACTGAGTCCTCTGACGCTCGCGCACATTCGCCATGACGCGCTGCGTCTGCAGGTCCTCCAGAGACTGCGGGCTGCCGCCGCTGCTGTTGCTGCACTTTTTGCTTCTCTTCCCGGGCGTGGGGCTGTCGGAATCCTCGCCGTTCTTCCTGCTCGGGCGTCTTTTCCTGCTGCAGCGCTTCTGCTGTCGCCTGTCGAGCTCCTCCTCGCTGTTCCCAAGACTGTCCACTGGAGACTCCGGGGAGCTGGACTCCTCGTGCATCGCCTCTTCCTCAAACATCACCTTTGAAGTGAGAGGAAAAGCTCTGATAGTATGTTCGTAGATTCCCTGTCTCCAGCGGGATGGGGTTAAAGGCTCGCGTCCCTCTCTCAGGGTGGCTCCTCGTGCGTCACAGAGGTGTTTCTCAAACTTGAAGGGAAGTTTGGAGGCTCTTATAGTCTGGAAGGCGCAAACTTTTTGGGGCGGCCTGTGATTGGATAAGAAGCGGCGTGACGTAAGGGAGGAGAGGCGGGAGAGAGCCGAGATCCAAAAGGTTTCCGTTACACAAGCAGCCATCATGATGGGCCAATCACAGCGCTTCATTTAAACTAAACACAACATACACACGCATGACATATTCACTCATACATTGATGTTGATGTTTATGTAATTCAAATATAAAATAGAATAGAATAGAATCTATTTTGGGGATTTTCAGAGGTGCTGTCATATTTCTCCAACCATATTAAAATTATAACATCCATCATGCTGTCAAAATAGTGAACGTAGACTATTATTAGAATGATCCAACGAAAATACTGAAACATGTTGACAAATTTATCATAGGCTGATGATTAATTTTGATAAATGAGCTGCTGAACTGAATATATTTAGCCTTCTAGATGTTGTAGAATAGAATAGAATAGAATATTTGGCATTGAATACATTTCTTTTATACGAAACAAAAAAACACATAAAACACTAACAATGTCATTATGTCAAAATAATAATTATGATCTAACATAAAATACCGAAACATTCAGTACTGAATCTTTGGCTATTTTGCCAAATCCATTAAAAGTGATTAATGTAATCATTAAAAAAGGGCAGATTTCAATGTGGTTTCTGGAATGAGTGGAGAGGCTTGATTTGACTGGCAATGTTGGACCTCAAATGCTTTCAAAATGCAGCCTGCATGCGTAAAAGTTTCAAATTAAGGATTCTCTTTGGTCATGCATTATATTCTTAAAGTATTTAATGTATTAAAATAATTAGTGCTGTCAAACGATTTGTGTTTACATAATATATGTGTGTGTACTGTGTATATTTATTATGTATAAATACACACACATGCATGTATATATTTAACAAAAATATATTATAATTAATCGTTTGACAGCACTAAAAATAATGTACACACTGGCAGTTGTGAAGAACCTCAATTCACTGTAAAAGAAAAGAGCCAATCTGGGTTGGCTAAGTAGAGCTCATTGTTTATTTGAACATGTTCTGAAATGCATGTCTGTGTTAGTGTTATTGCAGAGTCAGGTTTCCTTCTGCACCGTTTTCATACGCAGCGGGTCGCCAAGCGCAGACGACGCGCAAACTGTGTGGCCTCTTCAGTCCAACACAAACACACTCCCCAAACTGGCCTTTTGCTTTCACATAGATCCAGCGTCTGCATTATCTGCACAGACCCACACAAACAGAAGTCTTGCGTAAGCTTCTGTAAATGTCATATAACTTAGCAGCATTGTTCATTCAAATTTAAACCACTAAAATGCTTCTAGATGTCACAAGACCGTGGAGACGCTTCCTTTAAGTGTAAGTCCAAGGTTTAAAGATTCCGCAAGGTGGCGCACTGATGAAACTTATCCATGCGTCTCATTGTGCGTAAATGCGCATCTCACATCTGTGATTTGACTTGAAGATTCACCAAAACGCATAGATGACAGACATGTGGTGTTTATATTGTACGGTGTACAATGCGCGCTATACATAAATGTTTGAAATTACTCGAATATTCTATTCAAAAAGTGTCCACATATGGTCATATTGGGAACCGAAGGTCCAGGCGGCGCACCTGTTCTCGGTTGATCTGTAATAGTTGTCCCCTGAACCCTGTCAGCAGTCTTGAAACAAATCCAAATACCCGAAAGACACTGGAAAACCTCAAAAACACCCAAATGCCACATCATGAAATCTCCCCAAAATGCAGCAATTTATATATATAATTCCTGTTGAAAATGTATCATTATTTGGAACCCAATCCTAAAGGATTATAATGTGATTTTTTTAAAATATAGGCTTATTAACATTTGTTTCCAATATGTCAAAATGCCACTTTTAGATATGAACAGTTACTTTTGGCGGATGTCAAACTCCTACAGATGAGATTTACTGGATAACTGTCCAGTAGCAAAACATTATTTCAGTATAGTTCTTAACTGAATAAATATTATACAATATCCAAAAGGATTATAAGAGTCAAATAAGATCATAATGAATCATTCCATACAGAAGTTTTGGACTAAGAGCCTTTCAGCTGTAAACCCGTCCCAATAAGTCAAATACATTTATTCCTGAATGATAGATAGATAGATAGATAGATAGATAGATAGATATAGATAGATAGATTTTGCCGTCCAATTTTTAATATGATTAACTCCAGCAGTCATTACAGAGTCTATGCCATAACAGTAGGCCAGCAACAACATAATAATTATAATCGATTTTTTTTCCCATAATAAGCTTTGTGTACCTTAATAAACGCTCATCTAAACAATGCATGTGAAATATTGAATATAAGTTCAGTTGTTCTCGAGTATGTCCGTCATGAAGGAAATGTAGACGATGGCCAGCCGCAGAGTCTCTATCCGTGACAGTCTCTTCTCGTAGGCGAAAGTGGGAACCTTCCTGCGCAGCCGGTCAAACGCCTCGTTGAGGCTGAACATCCGTTTGCGCTCGCGGATGTTCGCGGCCTGGCGCTGCACGGTGCTGATCACCCGTTTGCGTTTGGCTTTCCCGTTACTGGCGCTCACGGTCAGCACCGGAGACGCGGTGGGCGATGATGACAGCGCGTAAAAGTCATTTGATCGAGCTGTTGAGATGTCGAGCGCGTGGATAGAAGTCAAGTCCTGGTACCGTCCATTGCAATCTGTGCTGTGGGTCTCCTTTGGTGCCAAAAAGGATTTGTTTGGCACCATCTCCATGAAGTCCAAATCACTGACCAAATCAAACACTGCAGGACTCTGAAATGACCTTTGCATATCCATAGTTTAAAACAAAAATAGGAGCCTAAATTAGGAAATGCACTATGATTAAACAGCACATGATCAGACTTCATGCATTTAAACCACAGATTAAAGTCTCCTGCTTTTGAAAAGATGGGCAGTTTTGTTGTTGAAAAGGTGGGTCGCGTGGATCACCAAATTCAATTTCAAAATCCGGTCAGGTCCGTGAAGTTAGATCCTTTTTGGCAACAGTCCATGATCCCAGTCCTGCTGTTTTAATATGTCTCTTAATTCCACCCTGAGTGTGTCCTCTTTTAATGTCTCCAGTTGTGGACAAAATCTATTCTACAAATTCAAAGAAGGCCACTCGAGGGACGTCCGCATGCCCTCTCCGTGCTGAGCTGTGCCATTTGATGCTCGAGGGCCGCAATGATCCTGAGAGGGGAAGAGGTTCTTGACAAAGGGTCACTCGGTCTGTTTGTTCGGTTTCCTGGTGCACTGAAAGGCTAAATAATGAGACTTCTATTACTGAGAAAGACCAAATATAACATTCCCCAAGAGCACACTACACTTCGACAGCTTTTCTTTTGCAAATTAGTGCAAATAGTTGACGGTTGCCATGGAAAAGACAAAGTTTCCACTGGTCACTTTTAAGAGAAACTAAATCCAAGAGCTATCTGCTTCTAGAACATGACATGTCTATCTATCTATATATCTATCTATCTATCTATCTATCTGTCTGTCTGTCTGTCCGTCTATCATATATCTATCTATCTATCTATCTATCATCTATCTATCTATCTATCTCTATATCTATATCTATCTAATCTATCTATCTATCTATCTCTGTCTGTCTCGTCCGTCGTCCGTCCGTCGTCCGTCCGGATCTATCTGTCTGTCTCGTCTATCTCTATCTATCTATCTATCTATCTATCTATCTGTCTGTCTGTCTGTCTGTCTATCTGTCTGTCTATCTATCTGTCTGTCTGTCTGTCTGTCTGTCTATCTATCTATCTATCTATCTATCTATCTATCTATCTATCTATCTATCTATCTATCTATCTATCTATCTGTCTGTCTGTCCGTCCGTCCGTCTATCTATCTATCTATCTATCTATCTATCTTCTGTCTGTCTGTCCGTCTATCTATCTATCTATCTGTCCATCTATCTATCTATCTATTCTGTCTGTCTGTCTGTCTGTCTGTCTCGTCTATCTAATCTGTCTGTCTGTCTATCTATCTATCTATCTGTCTGTCTGTCTGATCTATCTATCTATCTATCTATCTATCTGTCTGTCTGTCTGTCTATCTCATCTATCCTGTCGTCCGTCCGTCCGTCCGTCCGTCCGTCCGTCTATCTATCTATCTATCTATCTATCTATCTATCCTATGTCTGTCTGTCTGTCTGTCTGTCTATCTATCGTCTGTCTGTCCCATCCGTCCATCTGTCGTCTGTCTATCATCTATCTATCTATCTATCTATCTATCTATCTGTCTGTCTGTCTGTCTATCTATCTATCTATCTACTGTCTGTCCGTCCGTCGTCCGTCCGTCTATCTATCTATCTATCTATCTATCTATCTATCTATTATCTATCTATCTGTCGTCTATCTATCTATATCTATCTATCTATCTGTCGTCTGTCTGCTGTTTCCGTCCATCCGTCCATCTGTCCGATCTATCTATCTATCTATCTGTCTGTCTGTCTATCTCTGGTCTGTCTGTCCTATCGTATCCGTCCATCTATCTATCTATCTATCTATCTATCTATCTATCTATCTATCTATCTATCTATCTATCTATCTATCTATCTATCTATCTATCTATCTATCTATCTGTCTGTCTGTCTATCTATCTGAAAATAAAGTCCCTCATTACAGATCTTGTAGGCGTCCAGGACTCAAACTTCGTCTTTCTGACCACAAAAAAAGGAGTTTCTGATGAAGTAGCAACATTTACACATGGAGGTGGATCGGTTAAGAAGCTTTTATCCTTTAGCCAGGCGATGAGTGTGATATTAAATGCTGAGGCAGAGGAGCAGATAGATGCGTGTGGGCGGCTGGTGGGTTTTCTTGCAGTGTGTCCCAGAACACAGTCAGCGGGTGCTGATTTATGTGGTCTTTCAGTTCGTAAGAAACACTCATGCTGATCTGCTAAATACAGACGGAAACCAAAACACTCCATCATCATTAAAGGGTAGATGATGTTGGCATGACTTCACAATGCCAGAAAAGATAAAATCTATTTATGCCCAAATGTCCATCCAGCTTTCATTTCATTTGAGAAGAGAGAATCTGAGGCAGTCATTACTTTTAAAGAAAATGCTTTTTTAAAGCAGTGTTGTTGTACCGAGTATCATATTCAGTGCATGAAGTTGTGAGTGAGATATTGCTTTTATACAACAGTTCAAGAAGAAGCTAATAATGAGTAACTGAAATTCAGACACAAACTGATACCAGCAGCTTGTTTATATTTTTACTGGACAAAATCTATTTTACAAATTCAATGAAGCCCACTTGAGGGACCTCTCCGTGGTTTTTCCCCCGGTTTCCCAGTTTACAGCAGGTTTGCTTATTTTTGCACTGCATCAAGCTTGGGTGCAATATTTGGGATTCTTTTGGAATCATCGGAACACTGTTTGAACCAAAACTAACTGTAGAACATTATGATGCGTACAAGTCATGTCAGAATTACTGATGTAATGAATGATTTAAAATGATGTGACATCACGTAAGCACAAATTGCATTTTAAATTATTTTAAACTGTAATATGTCAAAATATTAGTTTATACTGCATTTTTGATCAAATAAATGTAGCCTTAGTGAACAGAAGAGATTTCTTTAAAAAGCATTAAAAAAAAACTTACTGACCCCAAACTATCTAACTGTGAAGTGACTGCCAATCATTATGTCACATGGCATGAAAAGGTTTTAATTTCAACACAAAGAACCAGCGTAAGACAGGTATCTGTGACTCAAGTGAAGAACCTGAGAGAAACCTTTCCTCTCTCTCTCTCTCTCTCTGTTTTCCTGGCAGTAGGATAAACATGATGTGCACATTCCTGAGGTTGCTATGGAGACACTGAGAAAGCACAGCTGGACCTGGAGAATATGAGGTAATCCTGAGCCCCAGGGGCTGCTGGGTAAATATTGATCTTGAATAAGAAATAAAACGAGAAGAAATACAGTAAGGAGACAATGACAGCGTCCGTGCAGAGCAGATAATGTTTCCGTGTGTGAACAGTAGGCGAAAGTGCAGGAGACCGTTTACAGCACAGATGATTTTTAAAAATGTCTGGAGCTGTAAAGTGAACCCCCCTCCGCTGCACTGAAACAAACACCTGCACAGAGATCACCATAAATCCATTTCAAGCAATAGTTCACCCCAAAACAAACACAAATAGAATGTTTAGAATGGGAACGGACACTGTCAAGCTACAAAAATGCCTAAAAAGTACTATAAAAGTATAGTCCATATGACCAGTAGCAGCCTTTGCTATGCTTCACCCTTTTCACGTGAAATGAGCCTCCATGACAAAGAGCTCTGCTCCCTGCTGTGCACACACCGGAGGCGGAAATTAATGGGGCTTGGAGTGAGAATGCCATCAAAATAAAAAAATGCCCCTAAAATTCAAGATATGGGGCAAAAAAATTATAAGTTCTTGTTTTCTTGATGTCACAGTAGAGTCATTCAACACAGTAATGTTTCAAATTGTCCTAACGAATGATTTAACGACTCACTCATAAAGACAGCCATGATTCGTTCATTCTTTTAATGCATGAGTCATTGAATCATTCAGTCAAACGATTCATTCAAAATGGCTGATTCATTTAGGGATGCTTTGTTTTTTTTGTGATCAACTTTTAATTGTCTTTAGATTAACAAAATAACATCCATACAGGGAAGGGAGAGCAACAGACATATTATTAATAACTTTACAATCTGAAAGAAAAAGGGGGAAAAAAAAGAAAATACATTATATGTCCATGTCTTTATATAGTCCAAAATGTTGGAAGAAAAACATTGCCATGCATCAATGGTACTAGGTTTAGCCTTGTTAATTTGTGCTGTTGTACATTCACAAGTCACTATTTTAAGGAAGCTATGAATCCAAAACGCCTCTTTCTGACAGGTTCCTCACCAACACATGATCACCTGCTCCAAGACAGAACTCCACACCTTCCTTTTTTACAGTCTATGATTTTCCCCTTTACATTATATTATTTGTGCAAATTACCTACAATAAACAAAGACATGAAACAAATTAAATAACGATTCTCTGAGGTCATTACATTAGTTTGAGCTTCTACATACTAACAGTTCAAGTGTGTCAAACTATTTTCTCCCAACAGATCAACAGAGAATCATTCTGACAAACACAGGGATTCAACCTCAATTAAAGCTGCAAGCAGCGATGAAAGGGCCCTCGCACCCGGGCTCACCGCCACCCGTTGGCATCAGGAAAACAATGAACAGTGGGTGACATGGATGCAAGCGAGTAAATACAGGAGAAATACAGCCAAGTCATTTCAAAGTGCCACACTTCCTGCTGCCAACAGGTGGCGCTTTGACCGTAACCGAATATTGCCATGTAGATGTCCTCAGGCAAGGACTATTATCAAACATGTTAAGTTTGGAGCAGATCGGACATTGTATGCCTGAGTTACTAGAACTTCCTGTTTCTTGGCTTTAATTGCATACATTAGCACTTAGCCAAGTGTTTCATGATTTAACATATTTCTAGTATGTTTGGTACATCATGGCATATTAAAATGTTTTTCTGAGAGTGAACTAAAGTGTAAAGCATACCATTTCCTGTTGCCAGCAGGTGGCGCTATGACTAACTGAATATTGGCATATAGATGTCTTTAGGCCAGGACTCTTATCACATGTGAAGTTTGGAGCAGATCAGACATGTATGCTTGAGTTACAACAGCTTCATCATTCATGGCGAAACATCGAACTTTGCCAGGCCGCCACAAACAGGCCCTTCAGCGAAAACTCTAGATCTTCGCAATTTAACGTCTCAAAGGCCTTTAGATTAGACTGACCAAATATGATGTTGATCTGATTAAAGCTCTAGGAGGAGTTCGTTAAAGTACAACATGTGGAAATGGCAAAAACTGCCATAATTTTGTAGAGAAAATTCAAAATTAGAGGAGAATTTCAGACCTGTTGCTCAAACAGCTTTGGTGTAAGCTGGTAAAGCGGGACTCAGGGTAGGATCCATATGCAAGCTTTTATTAAACTGAGTTCATAGTCAAACAGGCAATGGTAGAACAACAGCAAACAGGTATGGCAGAGAGCAGGCAGAATCATAGTCGAAGAACAGGCAATGGGTCAGGGCAGGCAGATAACAATCGTAAATCCAAAACAGAGCAAATAGTCCAAAGGGCAGGCAGCAGAGAATCGTACACGGGGAACAGATTGGATAAGTAACAGGCAGACAGACAAGAAAAATAACGCTCATAATTGCCACAAGAGTAAACAACACCTCGCAACGTGTGTGAGGATGTGAGTGTAGGTGATAGCCAGGGAGGATTATGGGAAATGAAGTCCGGGAATGACTGGGAACATGACATTTGGAGAGCTGGACTTTAATTTTAATTATCTATTTAAATAATTATTTAAATAACCACAACATTAATTCATTCCAAAACTGAGATGAATAATATTGGACACACAAACAACTTGCATAAAACATTTCACCAAACATTTGCAAAGTTATATCTGTTTGTATAAAGGAGAAATATTAAGAGCTCAAACACAAAGCAATAAGAGTTTCTGTTTGATTCTCTAAATATCAGCAGAGAAACACTGATCAGATAAAACATGATATTGTACTCAATTCTTTGAATATAGTCTTAAATCTTGTCTATAATTTCACACATAAAACAAAGATCTGATGATGTTTTACTGTCATTAGTCTCTACAGATCTGAAGAGGATGCAGCAGTATGAAGGTACAGTGTGTGTCTGAACTACACTAGATTACATTCATATACTCACAGCTTCATTACTGACCTACAGATTATTAAATTAAACACTGATTCAATATTAAAAACATCATCACAGAATATCTGTATTAAGATACGATTTATATATTGTCTGTTTTCTCAGTGGATGTGACTCTGGATCCTGATACAGCTAATCCATATCTCATCCTGTCTGATGATGGAAAACAAGTGAGAGATGGAGACATTAAGCAGAAACTCCCAGACAAACCAGAGAGATTTAATAGATATGCAAATGTCCTGGGAAAGGAGGGATTCTCCTCAGGGAGATTTTATTTTGAGGTGCAGTTGAAGGGAAAGACTGAATGGGGTTTAGGAGTGGCCAGAGAATCCATTTACAGGAAGGGAAAGATCACATGTACTCCCAGTGATGGATTCTGGACTGTGATTCTGAGGAATGAGAATGAATATTGGACCCGTGCTGATTCCTCTGTCTCTCTGTGTGTGAGAGTGAAGCCGCAGCGGGTCGGTGTGTTTGTGGATTATGAGGAGGGTCTGGTCTCCTTTTATGATGTGGAGTCCAGCTCTCATATCTACTCTTTCACTGGTCAGTCTTTCACTGAGAATCTCTATCCATATTTTAGCCCAGGCCGTAATGATGGAGGTAAAAACTCAACTCCACTGATCATCACACCTGTCAATAACAATAAATGAATTTACACCTCAATATGAAATAGATGAGAGTTGTAAGGCTGAAAATGTCCAAAGATATTTTAAAATAGACAAAAGATGTTTGTTTTGCTGTTTCATCCCTCTCTCTCTTGATATAAGGGTCATTTAGATTTTAAAGTCAAAGAGATGCTGATAGTGATCAAGGCCTGTACAGGTCCAGATGTGTGTCCATCAGCGGTCAATGAACTGTCACACCTTTAGTACAGTGGAGGAAGCTTTAATCTTCTGATTGGTCAGTTTGAATGTCTCACATTTGTATTTCAGTCACATGATCAAAAAAGAGATAAAAGAAGATTGTAACTGTTGCTCTGACTCTTTCTTTCTTATCTTTTCTAAAGTCTCTCTCTTCCTCTCTTCCTATCTCTCAGGTAACATTCTAAATATATGCTGGATTAGTGGTATAAGTTTTCATCATCTCAGACATGTATTTTGTAAGTGTAACCATAACCAGATATTGTCATTAAATCATTTTTAATTACAAATGATGTGCGAACTAGTGTTGATTCAGTATTAACTTTGAAGTTCTATACTCTAAAGAAAACAGTTCTAAACACCAAATTAGGATTCTTCATCTTGTAACAATAACAAACCCTTTTATAAAGAGCCTGCTTTAAAAGTGCTTTATATGACCTTAATGGTTTTATAAATAACCTCTTTAATAATAGTTTATTTTCGTTATTAGTAGTATATTAATATCTTTATATTATTAATATTAGTATCATAATATATATATTTTTATCAGCCTGTTCTGTCTTGTAGCCTCTATTAGGGTTTACATAAAAACAGCATGTTTTTTTCAATTATGTACTTTTTTTTTTTGTACTATTTTTTATTGACATAATTGTAGCAAAAATGTGTGACAGCTAGTGCTCTAACAACAGTTATTAGCTGAATACATTAATAAATGACAACTGACACTGAACATGAATAAATACATAAGGAAGTAAAACGAATTAGAAAGACCCAGTTCCAGTGAAATATCTTCACAATCCTCGATGATTTCTGAATCATTTTGGTGTCATTGATGTCATTTCTATCTGCAGATGAAGAGGTTATGAGATCATGTGACAGCATCTGAAATACACAATTGAGTTTAGAATTACAGTCTGTCTCTTCTATTTGTTTCTGTAAAAATAATTATGTTTATGAAGGCCAAAAGTAGCAAAAATTGACTGTATGTAAATTCTTTACAATGTAAAAAAGGAAAAGTGATATAAAGTCATGGGATAGCTTTAATGATTGTTTGTTTTTTGTTACTGGGTATGTTTATGCATAAAGTAATTAAAAAAATCTAACAATATGGATCATAAAGTCATTATCTTTTACTTGCTTAGTGGAGAAGTGGAGAGAAGAACCCTTAACTGAACAGAGCTGCTCATTCATAAATGTTCTGTTAAACTAAAAAGAGAGAAAAAAGTTTCAACTAGTTATAATTTTAAAGTTCAAATTTACAGACATCATCATACAGAAAGAAATCATTCACCTGTTAGAGTGTGTTGACTGTCTGTGTAGTTTGATGGTTGAGCTCCAGAAAATCAGTAATGATGTGGCTTTGACTGTTACAGATTTGAAAAACAAAAAGGCGGGAATAAAGAACCCTAAACTGGAACACAAAGAACCATTTCAGCATATAAAGTTTTTCAGGACGATACGGTTCTAAATAGAACTGTCACTATGTGTAAAGAAACTTTAAAGAACCTTCTTTCTTTAGAATGTACCTGTAATATAGTATCGTCACACTATAGCAACACTCTCCACATATTTTGCTGTTGTAACTGCACTTATTTCTGTTGTTGGTACAGAAGGGAAAATAATTATTTGATCTCCTGCTGATTTTGTTATTTTGCCCTCTTACAAAGAAATGAGGAGTCTACCATTTTTATGGTAGGTTTATTTTAATGGATAGAGACAAAATATCAACCAAAAAATCCAGAAAAACACATTAAAGGTTATATGGCGAGTTGAGTTGATGCCAAACAGCTCAATTTTGGTCTCATCTGACCACAGCACTTTCTCCCAAGCCTTCTCTGAATCATTTAGATGTTCACTGGCAAACTCCAGACCGAGGGCGATTGATGGTAATTTTGTATTTCTTCATTTTCTGTATAATCACACCAACAGTTACCTCCTTCTCACCAAGCTTCTCGCTGATGGTCTTGTAGCCCATTCCAGTCTTGTATTGGTCTACAGTCTTGTCCCTGACGTCCTTTGACAGCTCTTTGGTCTTGCTCTTGGTGGTGGAGAGGTTTGAATAGAAGAAACAGATTCTTTGGACAGGCAGAATTCTTGCTAGTTGGTAAAGGGGATCAAATACTTAAAACCTTTTAATGTGTTTTCTTCTAGATGTTTTGTTTAATATTCTGTCTCTATCCATTAAAATAAACCTACCATAAAAATTATAGACTCCTCGTTTCTTTGTAAGTGGGCAAACTTACAAAATCAGCAGGAGATCAAATAATTATTTTCCCCTCTGTATGTTTGCTTTATGGATGACTCTGAAATGAATAAGACGATGAGCCAAGTTTTTAGAAGTTAAGATTAGATTAGATCACAACCTCTCCCAGATGACTGATGAATCAAAATCTGTTAATTCATGATTCTAGAGAGTTTTAATAGAAAGAGGCTTTGTAGTGTGATCGTTAAGTTTACTATATATTAAAGAAAAAGTTCTCCTCATAGGTTCTGATGCCAAGTCACCTTCATGCTCGGCTTTACGGATCCTTCGTCCAGCTCCCGTTCCTCTTGAAGATCTCCCAGCACCTCTTCATCAGAATCTTCTGGGTGCTCCTCCAGATCCGGTGGGTTTACAGATTCATCAATGATTTCTTTGATGTCAGGTTCCTTTTCATGTTTCCTGTTTCTCTCCTCTCTTCTAGGGAGGAATTCTGCTGCATGTGGATCCAGATCTGTTCCTGTTCGTTGTGTTGAACCCACAAGTCAAACTCCTCATCACTGGAACTGTCTGTTCTGTCATGGTGAGTATCCGTGCTTCCTGTTTTGATCTGTCCCTCTGACATCCTTTTCTTTCCAGATGAACATCGGCTGTCCCCAGGTATGGACAAGGTAATAGAAGGTTCTGTTGAAACACTCTTTCATTTCCAGGTCCTTCCAATGGTTCTTCTACATACACTGGATCATCCCCTCCTCTCCTTTCTTTCTCCACATATGTTTGCTTTTCCCAGTACGCTCACAGTTTTCCTGGGCCGCCTCTTTCTGACAGGTTCCTCACCAACACATGATCACCTGCTCCAAGACAGATCTCCACAAATTCCTTTTTTACAGTCCATGATTTTCCCCTTTACATTATATTATTTGTGCAAATTACCTACAATAAACAAAGACATGAAACAAATTAAATAACGATTCTCTGAGGTCATTACATTAGTTTGAGCTTCTACATACTAACAGTTCAAGTGTGTCAAACTATTTTCTCCCAACAGATCAACAGAGAATCATTCTGACAAACACAGGGATTCAACCTCAATGTTGAAAAGACTGAAGATGTTTTAAAGGAAGAGCATCATTCTGTCATCATTTACTCTTCATGTTGTTCTGAACCCGAGTGACTTCTTCTGTGGATCACAAAAGACATTTAGAAATTCATACAAATATTTCTGTTTTGCTCCACTTGTATAGACTATATACAAACACTGATATTAATCTGATAGAAAAATCAGTCCCAATACAAACAGACACACATGAACTCAACACACTGAATACAGAGACAAATGTAAATGTGTAAATACAGGAGGAGCTCTGACATCACTGGAGTTCAGAGAGATTCAGAGAAAGTGAAAGTAACTCGATCAACAACAATATGGACGCCTGAAACGATCAACCTCTTTAAACAACGAATATTTATTGAGCCGTTCAGAGAGTCTTGGGACACATCTGATCCTCACAGGTAATGGAAATATAAGAGAGATTGAGCTGACAGGTTTCTGATGGAAGTGATCTGGTTTAGTAGAGTTTATGTTGAACTGGAATGAGTTGAACTGAATCAGGTTTAAGCATGTCAAATACTGAACTACTTTAGTTGTTTACTGCACTGAAATGATATCAGAATTGTATTAAAAGTGTAATTTTATTAGTTGTAAAGTAAAGTTTGGTGTTTCTGTCATTTTGTCACATTATATAAGAATAAAGAAACAGGAAGTAAAATGACTGCAGACAGACTGAACACAAACCTGCTAACTGCAGCTGAAAATCACATTTACATTCATTAAAACTTAGTCATACAAACTACACTTGGCAACACAATATTTATGTTTATTTTGTAGAGAGATATATATTTATTCATAGGTAAGTATATGACCTACTTTGTACTTGTTGTTTCTGATCTAAACAGCAGGTCAAAGTTCAGATTCAGTGAGTTTGAGTCATTCACTGTATGAGGAGTGATTGTGTTTCTCTCACTATCAATGAGATTTTAACACTTTAATATAATATTTATTAAATGGTCATGATGAATATGAAGTATCCCCAAATCTGACTTTTGAGGCAAGATTTCATTTAAACCTGAGTGACCGAATACTGTGTGTGAAACAGATACAGCATTACAAGGAGCAAATGGACTTAGATCAGTCTGTTGGTCATAATAATATTGTGAAATACAATCTATTTCTTGAAAGGCTTGAAGAGGGAAAGAACAATGGCAGAATCTTCACCAACATCAACAAAGCCAGAAAAACAGGAGAAAGAGAATTGAAAATGTTCCTCCATGTAAGTCAATAACCCAGAAAAGAATGAATTACTGCATGAATGACTTTAACTATCATATGGTGATATTTAAAATGTACAGTACTACTTCACATTAGGGCACTGATCAGCTTGTCTGGCTTTATTTTGCAGTAATGATCAGCTTGTACATGATCTCATATATTTGAGAAATCATATTTGATTTATATTCAACCAGCTTCATGAGGTGAATCATGGGATTCTTTTAAACTTGTTAATTCTTTTCCTTCTCTATCTGCTTAAACTCATCCATATAATAAAATCATCATCATTTTATTGTAGGTGATTTAACTCCTTCATTTTCTCTCTCCAGATATGTCTCCTCCAGCGGTCCACTGACTGAGGAGCTTCAGTGCTCGATATGTCTGACGTGTTCACTGATCCAGTCAGCACTCCATGTGGACACAACTTCTGCAAGACCTGTCTGAATAAGTGCTGGAACAACAGCCAGACCTGCAACTGTCCATATTGTAAAGAAATATTCAAGATCAGACCTGATCTCAAGATTAATACCACACTCCGAGAGCTCGTAGATCACTATAAAAAGAAAAGTCCTGAGAAAAAACCTGAAGTTCTGAAAAAACCTGAAGTTCTGTGTGACGTCTGTGAGGAAAGAAAGCTGAAAGCCCTGAAGTCGTGTCTGGTGTGTCAGAGCTCTTACTGTGAAACTCACCTGGAGCCTCATTTGAGAGTGGCAGGTTTAAAGAAAACAAAACTGATCAATCCTGTGAGGAATCTGGAGGACTATATATGTCAGAAACATGAGAGACCTCTGGAGCTGTTCTGTAGAGATGATCAGACGTGTGTGTGTCTGTTCTGCACTGAAGGACTTCACAAGAACCACAACACTGTTTCTTTAGAAGAGGAGAGTGAAGAGAAGATGGTAGAAGTTACTGACCAAACTGATTTTAAAGGACTCTTATCATGAGGAATCACATGCTCTTTAATTTAAATCAGGGGCGTCAAACTCAGTTCCTGCTCCAACAAACACCTGTAGCTTTCAAATAAGCCTGAAGGACTTGATTAGCTGAATCAGGAGCATTTAATTAGGGTTGAAACTAAACTCTACAGAGTGTGGCTCTCCAGGACCTGAGATTGACACCTGTGATATAAATGAATCAGTTATGAAAATATAATGTGTTGTTCTGTGTCTATAGACTCAACTGATGAAGACACAGAAAGACGTGCAGCAGATGATCCAGGACAGAATCAAGAAGATTCAAGATGTGAAACACTCAGCAGAAGTCAGAAAAGTGAGTTTAAAATAATGTAATTATATGAAGTTCTAAACATAGATTCAGGAGGAGCCAGTCCTGTCAATCATCATTACGAATGTATATAAGCAGCAACAATTCTTCCAGCATCCCTCCGTCTTCCCATTTCTTCCCTTTATTTCTCTCATACTTCCTCTACATAGTACCATTATGGTGGTGGTGGTAGTGGGGGGGGGGGGGGGGGCACACTCTATGGGGGGATAAAGTGTAATGAAGCAAGCACCACAGCACACTTTATAGCCAATCAGCAGCAGGGGGCGTGTCCACTCATGATGGGGGAGGAGAGAGAGAGCAAGAGGGAGATTTGAAGAAATACTCTAGAAAGAGAGATGGCTGAGAGACATTACAAAAGAGAAAAGCTCAGAGAATAATTGAGCATTTTGAAGTTTAATGAAGTTTATGAAGTACAGTGTGTACGGAAAGTATTCAGACCCCCTTAAATTTTTCACTCTTTGTTATATTGCAGCCATTTGCTAAAATCATTTAAGTTCATTTTTTTCCTCATTAATGTACACACAGCACCCCATATTGACAGAAAAACACAGAATTGTTGACATTTTTGCAGATTTATTAAAAAAGAAAAACTGAAAAATCACATGGTCCTAAGTATTCAGGTACACACAAGTATACACTTCTGATCATCCTTGAGATGGTTCTACACCTTCATTTGAGTCCAGCTGTGTTTGATTATACTGACTGGACTTGATTAGGAAAGCCACACACCTGTCTATATAAGACCTTACAGCTCACAGTGCATGTCAGAGCAAATGAGAATCATGAGGTCAAAGGAACTGCCTGAAGAGCTCAGAGACAGAATTGTGGCAAGGCACAGATCTGGCCAAGGTTACAAAAAAATTTCTGCTGCACTTAAGGTTCCTAAGAGCACAGTGGCCTCCATAATCCTTAAATGGAAGACGTTTGGGACGACCAGAACCCTTCCTAGAGCTGGCCGTCTGGCCAAACTGAGCTATCGGGGGAGAAGAGCCTTGGTGAGAGAGGTAAAGAAGAACCAAAAGATCACTGTGGCTGAGCTCCAGAGATGCAGTCGGGAGATGGGAGAAAGTTGTAGAAAGTCAACCATCACTGCAGCCCTCCACCAGTCGGGGCTTTATGGCAGAGTGGCCCGACAGAAGCCTCTCCTCAGTGCAAGACACATGAAAGCCCGCCTGAAGGACTCCAAGATGGTGATAAATAAGATTCTCTGGTCTGATGAGACCAAGATAGAACTTTTTGGCCTTAATTCTAAGCGGTATGTGTGGAGAAAACCAGGCACTGCTCATCACCTGTCCAATACAGTCCCAACAGTGAAGCATGGTGGTGGCAGCATCATGCTGTGGGGGTGTTTTTCAGCTGCAGGGACAGGACGACTGGTTGCAATCGAGGGAAAGATGAATGCGGCCAAGTACAGGGATATCCTGGACGAAAACCTTCTCCAGAGTGCTCAGGACCTCAGTTTACCTTCCAACAAGACAATGACCCTAAGCACACAGCTAAAATAACGAAGGAGTGGCTTCACAACAACTCCGTGACTGTTCTTGAATGGCCCAGCCAGAGCCCTGACTTAAACCCAATTGAGCATCTCTGGAGAGACCTAAAAATGGCTGTCCACCAACGTTTACCATCCAACCTGACAGAACTGGAGAGGATCTGCAAGGAGGAATGGCAGAGGATCACCAAATCCAGGTGTGAAAAACTTGCATCTTTCCCTAAAAGACTCATGGCTGTATTAGATCAAAAGGGTGCTTCTACTAAATACTGAGCAAAGGGTCTGAATACTTAGGACCATGTGATATTTCAGTTTTTCTTTTTATAAATCTGCAAAATGTCAACAATTCTGTGTTTTTCTGTCTATGGGTGCTGGGTGTACATTAATGAAAAAAAAAAAACTTAAATGATTTTAGCAAATGGCTGCAATATAACAAAGAGTGAAAAATTTAAGGGGGTCTGAATACTTTCCGTACCCACTGTAATTAAGGATGAAGTTTAATACTTCAGTTGAGGGATTTTGAAAAACACTGAAGTACGATCAATAGTAACACTGATTTGTCTTATCAAACACCACTAATAATGTTGATTGTCCTGGTTAGCAGAGAAACACAGAGAAGGAGAAAGCAGCTGTCGAGCTCTTCACTGATCTCATCCGCTCCATTGAGAGATGTCAGACTGAACTGCTGGAGATGATGGAGGAGCAGCAGAAAGCAGCAGAGAAACAGGAGGAAGTGCTCATTGAAGAGCTGGAGCAGGAGATCACTGAGCTAAAGATGAGAAACACTGAGCTGGAGCAGCTCTCACACACTGAAGATCACCTCCACCTCCTACAGGTCAGTCAACATCTCTCTGATCAATGATAATGCAGTATATGACCATAACACTCGCCATGATGAAGGATTTCTCCTCTCCTGCTGTAGATTTACTCATCCCTGTGCAGCTCTAGAAACACCAGGAACTGGTCTGAGATCAGTGTGAGACTGATGATAGTCCTGGAGACTCTGAGGAGAGCTCTGACTCAACTGAAGGACACTCTACAGGAGAAACTCACACAAACTGGTACGAAATATCAAATACACTATATAGATACATATATTTATCATCTTTGAATATATACTTTAATATGCCAATAAATGCTGGTTAAATTTAATCCACTCCAAGAGTTGTCATGAATGAAATTTATCTAAAGTAATTTTGCTTATTAGTATGGAAATTAGAAATGGATCATCGAAGGCCAGCAACAAATACATTGCTTAATAAAGTGAAATTAAATACTGCACTTATTTAACATATTTAATTATTGCAGGTTTGTGTAATATTCTGACTTTGCATTTCACTGTTTTATTCATTTTGAGGAATACTGAATCTGTTTTTAGATAGTGAGATGAGTAAATGATGCTCACATTTCTAGAACTACAATAATAATCATGTTCACACAGCGCACACAACACCTCTGACCTTACTGCTGATTTCTCAACATGAGGACAGGAGAGCTGTCAGTCAATACACAGGAAACAAAAGTACTTATTTGAAAAAGTAACTCAGATATTTTGTTGTAAATCTAAAAGTAATGCGTTACTTTACTAGTTACTTGAAAAAAGTAATCTGATTACATAACTCATGTTACTTGTAACATGTTCCCCAACACTGACAGTGATGAAGAATCAAGCTGAATCAAGTCGGTCAAGCTGAAATAAGAGAAGTTTGTGATCATGTGTTTGTGTCTCATTATCATCAGCTCACAGTTCTTCTTGAAGAGAGCAGCTCATTTTCATCTCTAATTTCAGAAAACATGCAGTAAATTCATGTGCTATAATATAGTATAAATTATTATACTAGAAGTTTCATACCTGAAACTACAACCATGAGAGTTTAGTTCATCTGCAAACAAAAGAAACATTAATTTTCTGTTGGTCTTTTCAGCTGTCTCATCTAAGTTTTGTGAATGTTTTAGATAAAATGAGTTTAGGAGAAGAAAATCAAAATGATAGACATCAAGGGTTTAAAGGGGTGGTTCAGTGTTTTTTTTTCCAGGCTTGATTGTGTTCTTGGGGCACAGTTTAACATGTCTTAATGCTTAATTTTTTTTGAAAACGCTGATTTTTCATATATTTTACCTTTATTATACACCTCTGTTTCCACTGTCATATAAACGGCTCGTTTGACTTCCTGCTTCTATGAAGCCCCTCCCTCTGAAATACGCAATGTGCTCAGATTGGTTAGCAGGTTGGTAGCTGGCCCAGTGTATCGTGATTCGCTAAAGCGCCCGGAAACGCCACGCCCCTTACCATCTGTTGCTTCAGTCAAAATGTAAATAATGGTGTCCATATTGCTGTATCAATTTGAGCCCGAATCAAACCCAGATGAGGGTCAATCGCAATCGCGGCTTTTAAAAAGAACGTTTGAATGGTATTCATTTAGTATTTGTTTCAAAGTGTTTAGATATTCTGTCACTGCTGTTTGTTAGCTTTCATATACAATTTTATCCTGATTAAAGCTTTACTGCACTGAAAAAAATGATTTTTTGATGCTGTTCACTTTATTTAAACAACTTATTTTGATTCAACACCATTGTATTAGGTTTCTGGTTCAAATTCAATTGCTTCATGTTAAATTAAGTTGAAACAATTACTTTTTGACTTAACTTGATGTTTTCATATTAGAATAACATGTTTCAATCAAGTAAACCCAACCAGGACTCAATCAAACAGGATTTAACTTCCCATCATGCTTTGCAAAGGGGATGAACTAGGAGTGTAAATGCTGAAATAAAGTGTTATTTTAAGCAGTTTTTAGGAAGATGAGAAAATGGAAAGACTTTTTATTGTTTACTGTTCTATTATGTTAGTATTTAAAAGTTTCTGTTAATTAATAGTTTTAGGGTTACCATTGTGGTGAATTGTTGCACTTGTGCTTGGGTTGAGGACCTGCTAACAAAATTTCAAATTACTTTAATAAGAAAGTAATCACTGTGGTAGTGCTCTGGGTTGCATTTCCCAAAAGCATTGTAAGCCTATGTTGATTGTAAAACCATTGCCACCAATGGACTTATGATCAATTTAGGCTTTACAATGTTTTTGGTTAAGGCAATTTAGTATGAATCCAGTATCACATCTAGATTTCTAACACAGAACATCACAAAATTAAACAAGAAGAATTAATTGTAAAAATCAATGTATATGAAAACAATTTATTTTTTATTATTTATTTATTGCTTTTTATTTATTTTATTTTAAATGAACACAATTGATTCTAGTTAATTTAACATGGTTGATTCTATTGGATTTTACTTGTCTCAATCATGTGGAACCACTGTCCATGATTGAATTGAGTAAGCTGACATAACTATTTTACATAGATTCTTCCTTAGTCAGTTGTTTTGTCACAACTCAAGGATTTTGCATAGAGTAAAAAAACCTTTAATGTTAATAGAAACTAAGTTGGTTGTGTGGAACCACTGTCCATGATTGAATTGAGTAAGCTGGACATAACTATTTTACATAGATTCTTCCTTAGTCAGTTGTTTTGTCACAACTCAAGGATTTTGCATAGAGTAAAAATAAACCTTTAATGTTAATAGAAACTAAGATGGTTGTGTGGAACCACTGTCCATAATTGACTTGAGTTAGTTTAAAGTGTAATTTTTTTGAGTGTGTAGCTGAATACATGACTGAGTAGTAGCATTTTTGTAAAGGTAGCGTTCAATTTATAGCATGAACAACTGTTTGTCTATGAACATAGAAGTTTGTTGGTGTTTGTAGAACTTAACTGGCTAGTGAAGCAAAAACGAGTTGCTCTTTGTATATGTCCTTGATGTAGCTACAGAACTATAGGTTTAAAAGACATGTACAAACAATAAAATGTACTTACAGTTTGAAGCCAATAAACAGCATGCAGCTTCTGATTTTAAAGTAGGAACTGCTTCATCTTTCAGTAATAGCCTTTGTGCATTCAGTAATAGCCATCCAGCATTGAACTCGTGTAGATTCGGGAATCTGTCTTCAGCGGCGCATCCAGTATAGAAAATATCATAGATTATAATGGGTTCTATTATCTTTTGACCCGTTGCGCCGCACCTGCTCGCGTCCGGTGTACACAACTCTTCAGCTTCCACATGCTGCACCACATGGCCTTGCCCACTTTGTTGCGTGTTCCCGGGGGCGTGTTTTGCAGGGTTTATAATGTCATCAACCCATTGTAGTTCAAAACCTCTCTGTTTGCATCAGAGCCGGTGTTACAATATATTCAGTTCCTGAAATATTCTGTTCCACTGGGTGGCGCTTACGCGAATATTCATGATATCCTTCTATTGTGGGCGTGTCCTTGAGACAACGCGCAAGCGAATGGAACTGAAAATATTAGTACACGCTCCTCAAATCGCATCGGTTTAATGGATTATTTCGAAAAGGTAATAAAATATTCCTTTGGAATATAAATATTTGGAGCTTTGTTTTGATGGCTTCATGACAGCAGCTACTTAAAGAATGTTATTTTTGTTTAAAATATTATAATTATGATAGGAAATTATAGTTTAGTTTCGTTTTATTTAAAGTTTGACAAGGCAGGGTTGCAGCACAAAACCCTGAAATGTGTCAAACATAACACATACTCAGACAACCTTCTGTACCTGATTTAAAACAATTTCAAAAGCAGTCAAATAAATAATTCTGATAATCATATAATTTATTCTGTGAGGTAATACAGCACAAATGCACAGAAAAAATAGACAGCTACTTTACAAGATGACGTTATTGTTATTATCACCAATGTCATAATATGGTTTTGTTTTGGTTTTGTGATTTTCCACATTATACTCATCATCTTGTAAAGTCACTGTCTGTTTCAGACTGGATGTGAGAGCTGAAGTCTTGGAGAGCTCTGGCAGTGTGTGATCTGGACATAATGAAGGCTGTTCCCGAGTGCCAAGGCCCTGTTTTAATATTCACCTCGGAACCTCACATTTAGCATTGCTTCTTTTCATACATTGTTTTGAGTTTTTAAAATGTCTTTTCAATTTGAGTTACATTCATAGAGTAATTACTTCTGTACTTGTTATAACATTTAATGTATTATTTATATAGGCTAACTGGATTTGTTTGTTAAATAAAAAAAATAAAAATAAAAAAAAAATAAAGAAAAGTCAATTTTCAGGATAATATTTTAAAGATGATTTTGTGCATTCCAAATAAGCTTTACAGATCTTTAGAAAACGTTTTAACAATGTTTGCCATGTTTTTCAATTATTGCACATACACAATCAAGGTCACAGTTACAATAACTTAGGACACTAAAGAGACCTTTCTACTGACTCTGAAAAACACCAGAATAAAGATGCCCAGGGTCTCTGATCACCTGTGCGAACGTGCCTTAGTCCTGCTGCAGGAGACAAGAGGACTGCAGATGAGAACAGAGCAATAAACTGCAATGTTTGTAAAGTAAGATGCCTGAGACAGTGCTACAGGGAGACAGAAGGACAGCTGATTGTCCTTCCAGTGCCAAACCACATGTAACCATAAGTCCCCCCAGACATGTTTGAAAACGTTAATTGCCTTGGTGGAAGAGTGGAGTAACATCTCACAGCAAGAGCTGCAAATCTGGTGCTGTCCATGAGGATGAGATGCTCTGTAAAGCAGCTGGTGCCACACCAGACTTTCAGATGTTCATCAAACATCTGTGAAATTTGTTCAGTTTATGTCTCAATTGTTGAATCTTTTTGTTTGTACAAATATTTACATGTTAAAAAAAAAAAACAGTTGAAAGTGAAAAACTCAATGTGCACCAATATTGATTGAATAATAATCAAGAATAAGGTTGACATCGAATATTCACACCAGTCTATAGCTTATTTTTATTAGGACACAGATACATTTGTAGAGGTTTGCTTCAAGTTGTCAACACTATGCAGTACTGTAGTCACAGAATGACAACGAAGGAAGCAGACTAATCAAACTATTCAAAAACTTTCTAAATCCTCAAATAAATAAAAAAGCTAAACAGAAAACACATCAGTGTAAAACAAGGTTATTCGCTAATGTTTGCTCTGCTGTATCCTTACATTAACTGTTTATCTGAATGCCTGTCTTGTACTCAATTAGCTCAGACGATTTATCATACTACTATGCATTGTTTTGAACATGTGAACTGTTGACTAACATTGGATATTTTATTACCTTTTCGAAATAATCCATTAAACCGATGCGATTTGAGGAGCGTGTACTAATATTTTCAGTTTCATTCGCTTGCGCGTTGTCTCAAGGACACGCCCACAATAGGAGGATATCATGAATATTCGCGTAAGCGCCACCCAGTGGAACAGAATATTTCAGGAACCGAATATATTGTAACACCGGCCCGTTATATAGGCAGTATAGGCAAATGCTAAGGGCGCAATCTCGCTAGGGGGCGCCAAAGAGACCGGATGCGTGGACAGGGGCGGATCTACCGGGGTGGCACGGGGTGGCACCCTAAGAAAAAGCTTTGCCACCCCAAAATTATCACAGAATAAAATATATAAGCAGTGTCTCAAGTATTGCTTTTCAGGAGCGGCGCAATATGATGAGATGACTAAAAAAATTGCGTAACGCAAAGTGATGGCAAGAAAAGACGTCTTTCAATAAACTGTGCATGATGGTTGCACGCAGCGCGCCCAGTGTGCTTCATTAACAAATGACTCTTATGAACCGGTTCTTTGAGAGTCAAAAACACAGCGCAGCCAAGTTCACTTACGATTTTTTCCCATATTTGTACGTGAATCGGAAAATTACTGCTTCCCGGCTAACTCAGAAGTCCTGTGAGAAATGTAGTCCCATCCGAATATGTCTGAGATTTTCGTAATTTTTTGGCGAGCTGATTCAGCGACCGCCCGCTCCACTTTCATCATGGATAAAGGTATTTTTGCCATCTGACGAACCAATAACATGAAATCAATACGGAGACCCCGATCACAGAAACTATAGCAGAGTTGGGGTAAGAATCTAAACGTTTTAGCTTTCTCGATTGCTAACACACATTAGAAGTGATTCAGTTGGCCCAGTTTCTCAAACCATTCCTTCAGTTATCAAAACAAAGACACATTTCTCAAAACGTTTAACAATGACAACATTAGGTAGCAAACCTGATGACACACACCAGTAAAAATCTGAGAGAGCTGAATGAATAATTTACAGGGGTTTTAAACTTACACAGTACCCAGTGTTGTAGTACTCGAGACTCGGACTCGGTCATGGTCATGGATTCGTGTGCATATTGACTCGGAATTGACTAGTACTCGTGCATATTAGGACTCGGACTCATTCCCGAGACCAGTCGAGTCCCATTCAAAATTTTCATGTTTAATGTTCGGGGGCAAAGAGCAATGATAATATTGTGGTCAATAAAATAAAATGCATTTGAATTATAATTAACATGACAATGTGTACAATAGTAACGAATCGCTCAAAAGTCGGAAAATTCGTCAGTGTGAGGCGTTGCCATAACGCGTTGCTATGGGTTGCGTGCGTGTGCGACTGACTGATTTTCCACAGTGTTCGAAACTTCTCTAGCCATATATGGTTCCTTCACTGAGTGCCTATGGCTCGACGGAAGCTCGTGTCGATTTAATTAAAAATCTATTTATTAGGCTATATTTTTAAAATATTACATAAATCACCAATGCCGGTTAGTCATGTTTAACACCCCAACCAATCGTGATCTGGCTGGCACAACAAGTTCAAATTTCATTAGACAACGTGAAGTGGAAATTACATGGACAGATGAGCGATTTCTGCTGTTTGTCTAATTTTATAAATTAAATTAGTATTTTATATACATCGTTTAGCATCTGATGAAACTATCATAGTTAATGAAGCCAAAGTGCCACCTACAGGCCTATTATGTGAAGGCTGGTGAAATGGTGACGTGAATATTACCTTTTTGATAATTATTAGCTTATAGGCATTACGAAAT
This sequence comes from Culter alburnus, assembly GCA_028476615.1. NCBI lineage: Eukaryota > Metazoa > Chordata > Actinopteri > Cypriniformes > Xenocyprididae > Culter > Culter alburnus. The sequence goes on along the minus strand of JAOTNS010003700.1, from coordinate 29,643 downwards.
AAGTCTCTTATGCTCATCAGCCTGCATTTATCTAAATCAAAAACAGCAATATATATTTTAAAAATATTATTGCAATTCAAATATATAATAATTTAAATAAGGTTTTCTATTTGAATGTACTTTAAATATAATTTCGATGCAAAGCTGAATTTCAGCATCATTACTCCAGTCTTCAGTGTCACATGATCCTTCAGAAATCATTCTATATTGATGATTAATTTTCAAAGTTGGAAAGTGGAAACATTGTGCTGCTTATTATTTTTTATAACATGCTGTGTTCCTTCAGTCGATTGATTTAAAATCTTTTATTAAAAATGTTAAAAATAACAGCATTTATTCAAAAATGGAAATCTTTTCTAACAAATTGCCTTTACCCAGCTACTATGTGGCCTTTTACCCTAAACTGATAATATTTTTTTAAACCAATATCAAGTAATAAAATACAGTGTACATGCCATGGTATATTTTGATGAGTATGGTACCAATTTATTGTTTCCATCAAACATATACATATTCGTTTAGGTTTTTAGATTTCTTTAGGTCTTGTCTCAGACCCAACCTTATGTGAACTTGAACTTGTCTTGGACCTCTTTGGTCTGGTCTTCGGACCTCGACCTCTTTTGGTCTCGTCTCGACTTGACTCGACCCTTTCTGGTCTCGGTCTCGCGGACTCGGTCTTGAAGTGACTCGACTCGATTGGACTCGACCCTTTCTGGTCTCGGGCTCGTACTCGACCCTCTCTGGACTCGGTCTCGACCGTACTCGACCCTCTCTCTCGGTCTCGACTCGGGACTCGGTCTCGACTCGCCCTCTCTCTCGGTTTCTCGGTGACGTACTCGACTCGACCCTTTCTGGTCTCGGTCTCGACTCGGACTCGACCCTTTCTGGTCTCGGTCTCGACATGTCTCGACTCGTAGACCCTCTCTGGACTCGGTCGGTTGACTCGGACTCGCCCTTTCTGGTCTCGGTCTCGACTCGTACTCGACCCTCTCTGGACTCGGTCTTCGACTCGGACTCGACCCTTTCTCTGGTCTCGGTCTCGACTTCGGACTCGACCCTTTCTGGTTCTCCGTCTGACTCGGACTCGACCCTTTCTGGTCTCGGTCTCGACTCGACTCGACCCTTTCTGGTCTCGGTTCTCGCTCGTACTCGTCCTGGACCTCGGTCTTGACTCGACTCGACTCTGGCGGTCTTACGGACTCGACCCTTTCTGGTCTCGGTCTCGACTCGTACTCGACCCTCTCTGGACTCGGTCTTGACTCGGCTCGACCCTTCTGGTCTCGGTCCTCGACTCGTCGACCCTCTCGACTCGGTACGGACCCTCTCTGGACTCGGTCTCGACTCGTACTCGTCTCGACCCTCTCTGGACTCGGTCTTGACTCGGACTCGACCCTTTCTGGTCTCGGTCTCGACTCGGACTCGACCCTTTCTGGTCTCGGTCTCGACTCGTACTCGACCCTCTCTGGACTCGGTCTTGACTCGACTCGACCCTTTCTGGACTCGTCTTGACTCGGACCTCGACCCCTGGTCTCGGTCTCGACTCGGAGACCGCTCTCTGGACTCGTCTTGACTCGGACTCGACCCTTTCTGGTCTCGGTCTCGACTCGGACTCGACCCTTTCTGGTCTCGGTCTCGACTCGTACTCGACCCTCTCTGGACTCGGTCTTGACTCGGACTCGACCCTTTCTGGTCTCGGTCTCGACTCGTACTCGACCCTCTCTGGACTCGCTCTGGACTCGGTCTCGCTCGGACTCGACCCTCTCTGGACTCGGTCTCGACTCGCTCGACCCTCTCTGGACTCGGTCTCGACTCGTACTCGACCCTCTCTGGACTCGGTCTTGACTCGGATCGACCCTTTCTGGGTCCTCGACTCGGAACTCGACCCTTTCTGGCTCGTCGGTACTCGACCCTCTCTGGACTCGGTCTCGACTCGGACTCGACCCTTTCTGGTCTCGGTCTCGACTCGTACTCGACCCTTCTCTGGACTCGGCGCTCACTCGTCTCTGGACTCGGTCTTGACTCGGACTCGACCCTTTTCTCGGTCTCGGTCTCGACTCTGTACTCGCCCTCTCTGACTCGGGACTCGACCCTCTCTGGACTCGGTCTCGACTCGTACTCGACCCTCTCTGGACTCGTCTTGACTCGGACTCGACCCTTCTGGTCTCTACTCGACTCGACCCTCTCTGGACTCGGTCTTGACTCGGACTCGACCTTTCTGGACTCGGTCTTGACTCGGACTCGACCCTTTCTGGTCTCGGTCTCGACTCGGACTCGACCCTTTCTGGTCTCGGTCTCGACTGTACTGGACTCGGTCTGACTCGACTAGGCCCTTTCTGGTCTCGTCTCGACTCGTATCGACCCTTCTGTCTCGGTCTCGACTCGATCGCCCTCTCTCGGTCTTGTCTCGGTCTGTCTCGGTCTGACTCGTACTCGTCCCTCTCTGGACTCGTCTCGACCCTTCCCTGTACTCGGTCTCGACTCGTACTCGCCCCTCTTGACTCGGTGACTCGACTCGAATGAGGGTCTGACTACAACACTGACAGTACCAGAGGCTACTTTAGAGGGAAATTTCACGTTGTACACCCTCAATGTTGTGATTGTCAACTTTCTTTGTAGCTTTTGTTGTACGTATTTTTTTGCAGCGCTGAGAAATGATTGCCTAGGGATATAGTCTTGTGTCAGAAGACCAATACACTGCTATAGTACTGTAGGGTACTACTGTAATGAAATTTAGCCAAATGTGCAGAGGATGCTGAATTTATTTCACTGCAATTGACAGTATACTGTATTGTGGTGCATACCAAGTTCATACTTTTTTTTCTCATGCTTTTCATCTACTGCAAGATCAATTTATAATAGTAAAATGAAAAAGAGGTATTTGTTACCATGTTATATGAATTGATCTCACTAGTGCTCACTAGGCAGTGCGTAGTCCTGTGTATTTGTTATGTTTTGTGTGTCATCTGATGCCAAGTTGATTTTGTCAGACAAGAATAAGTTTTTGACTAGAACATTTTATTTTGACCTGGATTTTGAGGTTTGTGCAAGTTGGTGTATAGTTTTGATATTGTGTTTAGTTGTGAGAAAATGTTGAATTGTTTCATGAATTGTGCATTAGCAATCAAAAAAACAATAGATACTGAAAAGTTTGAAGGACAAATTATGCTGGCTTGTCAAAAACCAACCTCAAGTCTGTGTTTAAAAATGTAAAAACTTTGGTCAGTTAGTCCAGAATATAGATGTTCTGGTGATTGCTAAAGTGTTGCTAGGTGGTTGCTAGGAGATTGGGTGGTTGCTAGGCTCTTGTTATGTAGTTGCTGGGGTGTTGCTAGAGCAGGCTGGGCAAACTCGGTCCTGGAGGCCACTGTCCTGCAGAGTTTTAGCTGCAACCCTGATAAAACACCTTGTGTAATCCTGAAGACTTAATTAGCGGTTCAGGTGTGGTTTGATTAGGGTTGGAGCAAAACTCTGCAGGACAGCAGCCCTCCAGGACAGAGTTTGCCCAGCCCTGCTAGGTATAGTTGATAGGGTGTTCTGGGTGAACACACACAGACATTCCCACCTCTGTTAATAACAGAAACTCAAAATTTTTTGTTGCTCTTAACTTGCACTAAAACATGTGATTTATACCACTGAAGTAGCCTGTGTATATATAAAACTGCTCATCTCCTTTAGTGATATAAGTTCAGAACTCATTAGAAGTTTTTCATATAGTGTATTACTTGGTGCCATGATGGATATTGAAATTTTGTTATTTATTAATTTTAAAACAGAATATAGATACTTTCTGGTAATGCAATGTTTGTGAACACAATTGTGTATGTAAGGCTATAAATCTCCAAAAACTATGCATGGGCGCTTGCTTAGGTGTTGCCACCCCTCATAGACCTCATGCCACCCCTTTGCCACCCTATAAATATTTTTTTTTAGATTCGCCCCTTTAGATAAATTGCAATATAAGGGGGTGCCAAAAAAAAATCTTGCCTAGGGCGCCAAGAGGCTAGGGCGGCACTGGTTTGCATTGAATTTCAGCACTGTAACCTTGCAGATACTGTTATGCTCGAGCAGCCATTACACACTAACTAAAGTAAAAAAGTGAATCGCATTTAACCACGCCTTTAAGATTACATTTTTCTTCTTAGAGGAGAATTTCAGACCTGTTGCTCAAACAGCTTTGGAGTGCTGGACTTTAATTTTAATGATCTATTTTTAATTATCTAAATTATTTAAATAACCACAACATTAATTCACTCCAAATCTGAGATGAATAACAAATTAGACACAAAAATAACTTGCATAAAACATTTCACCAAACATTGCAAAGTTATTTCTGTTTGTAAAAAGGAGTTTCTGTTGATTCTCTAAATATCAGCAGAGACACAAACCTTGTTCAGATAAACATGATATTTTACTCATTTAAATAAACTTAAATCTTGTCTATAATTCCACACATAAACATGTCAAAGATCTGATGATGTTTTATTGTCATGTGTCTCTACAGATCTGAAGAGGATGCAGCAGTATGAAGGTACAGTTGTGTCTGAACTACACTAGATTACATTCATATACTCACAGCTTCATTACTGACCTACAGGATGATTAAACACTGATTAAATATTAAAAACATCATCACAGAATATCTGCATTACAATGTGATTCATATTCTCTGTTTTCTCAGTGGATGTGACTCTGGATCCTGATACAGCTCATCCATATCTCATTCTGTCTGATGAAGGAAAACAAGTGAGATGTGAGACATTGGACAGAAACTCCCAGACAAACCAGAGAGATTTGATAGATGTGTAAATGTCCTGGGAAAGGAGGGATTCTCCTCAGGGAGATTTTATTTTGAGGTGCAGGTGAAGGGAAAGACTGACTGGGGTTTAGGAGTGACCAGAGAATCCATTAACAGGAAGGGAAAGATCACACTGACTCCCAGTGATGGATTCTGGACTGTTGGGCTGAGGAATGAGAATGAATATGAAGCCCGTGATGATCCTCCTGTCTCTCTGTGTGTGAGAGTGAAGCCGCAGCGGGTCGGTGTGTTTGTGGATTATGAGGAGGGTCTGGTCTCCTTTTATGATGTGGAGTCCAGCTCTCATATCTACTCTTTCACTGGTCAGACTTTCACTGAAAAACTCTATCCAATTTTTAGCCCATGCCTTAATAATGGAGGTAAAAACTCAAGTCCACTGATCATCACATCTGTCAATCACAATAAATGAATTTACACCCGAATATGACATAGATGAAAGTTGTAAGGTTGAAAATATCCAAAGGTATTTTAAAATAGACAAAGACGTTTGCTTTGCTGTTTCATCCCTCTCTCTCTTGATATAAGGGCCATTTGGAATTCCAAAGGTCAAAGAGATGCTGATAGTGATCAAGGCCTGTACAGGTCCAGATGTGTGTCCATCAGCGGTCAATGCATTGTCACACCTTTAGTACAGTGGAGGAAGTTTTAATCTTCTGATTGGTCAGTTTGAATGACTCACATTTGTATTCAGTCACATGGTCAAGGAAGAGATAAAGAAGATTGTAACTGTTGCTCTGACTCTTCTTTTTGCCGGGGCTTCTTTGCTCTTTCTCTCTTCTCTTTTCTAAAGTCTCTCTCTTCCTCTCTTCCTATCTCTCAGGTAACATTCTAAATATATATGCTGGATAGTGGTATAAGTTTTTCATCATCTCACCCGCCTATTTTGTAAGTGTAACCATAACCAGATATTGTCATTAAACCCTTTTTAATTACAAATGATGTGCAAACTAGTTTTGATTCAGTATTAATTTGAAGTGCTATACTCTAAAGAAAAACAGTTCTAAACACCAAATTAAGGTTCTTCATCTTGTAATCATAACAAAACTCTTTAAATAAAGAACCTGCTTTGAAAGTGCTTTATATGACCTTAATGGTTTTATAAATAACCTCTTTAATAATAGTTTATTTTAATTATTATTAGTATATTCATATCTTTATATTATTAATATTATCATAATATTAACTTTTATATATTATTTTTTTATCAGCCTGTTCTTGTCTTGTAGCCTCTAACTGGGTTTACTTAAAAACAGCATGTTTTGTCAATTATGTACTTTTATTTTTTATTGATATAATTGTAGTAAAAATGTGTGACAGCTAGTGCTCTAACAACAGTTATTAGCTGAATACATTAATAAATGACAGTTGACACTGAACATGAATAAATACAAAAGGAAGTAAATCAAATTAGAAAGACCCAGTTCCAGTGAAATATCTTCACAATCCTCGATGATTTCTGGATCATTTTGGTGTCATTGATGTCGGTTTCTCTCTGCAGATGATGAGGTTATGAGATCATGTGACAGCATCTGAAATACACGACTGAGTTTAGAGATACAGTCTGTCTCTTCCATTAGTTTCTGTAAAAATAATTATGTTTATGAAGGCCAAAAGTAGCAAAAATTGACTGTATGTAAATCCTTTACAATGTAAAAAAGGAAAAGTGATATAAAGTCATGAGATAGCTTTAATGCTTGTTGTTTTTTGTTACTGGGTATTTTTATGCATAAAGTAATAATTTAAAAAAAATCTAACAACATGGATCATGAAGTCATTATCTCTTTTTACTTGCTTAGTGGAGAAGTGGAGAGAAGAACCCTTAACTGAACAGAGCTGCTCATTCATAAATGTTCTGTTAAACTAAAAAGAGAGAAAAAAAGTTTCAAACAGTTACAATTTTAAAGTTAAAATTTACAGACATTTTAAGAAAGAAATCATTCACCTGTTGAGATTGTGTTGACTGTCTGTGTAGTTTGATGGTTGAGCTCCAGAAAATCATGAAGTGGCTTTGACAGTTACAGATTTGAAAAACAAAATGGCGGGAATAAAGAACCCTAAACTTTAACACAAAGAACCATTTCAGCATATAAAGGGTTCTTCAGGACAATACGGTTCTAAATAGAACTGTCACTATGTGTAAAGAACCTTTAAAGAACCATCTTTTTTAGAATGTATAGTAATACAATATCGTCACACTATAGCAACACTCTCCACATATTTTGGCATTGTAACTGTGCTTATTTCTGTTGTTGGTACAGTGGGGAAAATAATTATTTGATCTCCTGCTGATTCTAATTTTCGTTAGCTGATTTTGTCTTACAAAGAAACGAGGAGTCTATCATTTTTATGGTAGGTTTATTTTAATGGATAGAGACAAAAAAATCAACCAAAAAATCCAGAAAAACACATTAAAGGTTATATGGTGAGTTGAGTTGATGCCAAAGAGCTCAATTTTGGTCTCATCTGACCACAGCACTTTCTCTCAAGCCTTCTCTGAATCATTTAGATGTTCACTGGCAAACTCCAGACCGAGGGCGACTGATGGTTATTTTGTATTTCGTATTTCTGTATAATCACACCAACAGTTGTCTCCTTCTCACCAAGCTTCTTGCTGATGGTCTTGTAGCCCATTCCAGCCTTGTACAGGTCTGCAATCTTGTCCCTGACGTCTTTTGACAGATCTTTGGTATTTGCCCATGGTGGTGGAGAGGTCATGGTGAGTATCTGTCATGGTTGTGCTTCCTGTTTTGATCTGTCCCTCTGACATCCTTTTCTTTACAGATGAACATTGGCTGTCCCCGCTTATCAATCAGGTATGGACAATAGAAGCTTCTGTTGAAACACTCTTTCATTTCCAGGTCCATCCAATGGTTCTACTACATACACTGGATCATCCCCTCCTCTCCTTTCTTTCTCCACATACATTTGCTTTTCCCAGTACACTCACAGTTTTCCTGGGCCGCCTCTTTCTGACAGGTTCCTCACCAACACATGATCACCTGCTCCAAGACAGATCTCCACACCTTCCTTTCTTTACAGTCTATGATTATCCCCTTTACATTATATTATTTGTGCAAATTACCTTCAATAAACAAAGACATGAAACGAATTAAATAACGATTCTTTGAGGTCATTACATTAGTTTGAGCTTTACATACTAACAGTTCAAGTGTGTCAAACTATTTTCTCCCAACAGATCAACAGAGAATCATTCTGACAAAACACAGGGATTCATCCTCAATTATGTTTGAAAAGACTGAAGATGTTTTAAAGGAAGAGCATCATTCTGTCATCATTTACTCTTCATGTCGTTCTGAACCCGAGTGACTTTCTTCTGTGGATCACAAAAGACATTTAAAAATTCATACAAATATTTCTCCTTTGCTCCACTTGTATAGACTATATACAAACACTGATATTAATCTGATAGAAACATCAGGCCCAATACAAACAGACACACATGAACTCAACACACTGAATACAGAGACAAATGTAAATGTGTAAATACAGGAGGAGCTCTGACATCACTGGAGTTCAGAGAGATTCAGAGAAAGTGAACCTTGATCAACAACAATATGAACACCTGAAACGATCAACCTCTTCAATCAACAGAATATTATTGAGCCGTTCAGAGAGTCTTGTGGACACATCTGATCCTCACAGGTAATGATAGAAATGTAAGAGAGATTGAGCTGAACAGGTTTCTGATGGAAGTGATCTGGTTTAGTAGAGTTTATGTTGAACTGGAATGAGTTGAACTGAATCAGGTTTAAGCATGTCAAATACTCAACTACTTTAGTTGTTTACTGCACTGAAATGATATCAGAATTGTATTAAAAGTGTCATTTGATTGGTTGTAAAGTAAAGTTTGGTGTTTCTGTCATTTTGTCACATTATATAAAGACTAAAGAAACAGAAAGTAAAATGAGCTGCAGACAGACTGAACACAACCTGCTAACTGCAGCTGAAATCACATTTACATTCATTAAAACTTAGTCATACAAACTACACTTGGCAACACAATATTTATGTTTATTTTGTAGAGAGATATATATTTATTCATAGGTAAGTATATGACCTACTTTGTACTTGTTGTTTCTGATCTAAACAGCAGGTCAAAGTTCAGATTCAGTGAGTTTGAGTCATTCACTGTATGAGGAGTGATTGTGTTTCTCTCACTATCAATGAGATTTTAACACTTTAATATAAATATTTATTAAATGGTCATGAGTGAATATGAAGTATCCCCAAATCTGACTTTTGAGGCAAGATTTCATTTAAACCTGAGTGACCGAATACTGTGTGTGAAACAGATACAGCATTACAAGGAGCAAATGGACTTAAATCAGTCTATTGGTCATCATTTATATTGTGAAATACATCATGTTTCTTTATTTCTTGAAAAGGCTTGAAGAGGGAAAGAACAATGGCAGAATCTTCACCAACATCAACAAAAGCAAGAAAAACCAGGAGAAAGAGTATTGACACTTTTCCTCCAAGTAAGTCAATAACCCAGAAAAGAATAAATTACTGCATGAATGACTTTAACTATTCTCATATGGAGATATTTAAATGTACAGCACTACTTCACATTAGGATACTGATCAGCTCTTCTGGGTTAATTTTGCAGTAATGATCAGCTTGTACATGATCTCTAATATATTTGAGAAATCATATTTGATTTACCTTCAACCAGCTTCATGAGGTGAATCATGGAATTATTTTAAATGTATTGATTCTTTTCCTTCTTTATCTGCTTAAACTCATCCATATAATCAAAATAATCATTTTATTGTTGGTGATTTATCTTCATCATTTCTCTGTCCAGTCATGTCATCCTCCAGCGGTCCACTGACTGAGGAGCTTCAGTGCTCGATATGTCTGGACGTGTTCACTGATCCAGTCAGCACTCCATGTGGACACAACTTCTGCAAGACCTGTCTGAATAAGTGCTGGGACAACAGCCAGACCTGCAACTGTCCATATTGTAAAGAAGTATTCAAGATCAGACCTGATCTCAAGATTAATACCACACTCCGAGAGCTCGTAGATCACTATAAAAAGAAAAGTCCTGAGAAAAAACCTGAAGTTCTGAAAAAAACCTGAAGTTCTGTGTGACGTCTGTGAGGAAGAAAGCTGAAAGCCCTGAAGTCGTGTCTGGGGTCAGAGCTCTTACTGTGAAACTCACCTGGAGCCTCATTTGAGAGTGGCAGGTTTAAAAGAAACACAAACTGATCAATCCTGTGAGGAATCTGGAGGACTATATGTCAGAACATGAGAGACCTCTGGAGCTGTTCTGTAGAGATGATCAGACGTGTGTGTGTCTGTCTGCACTGAAGCACTTCACAAGAACCACAACACTGTTCCTATAGAAGAGGAGAGTAAGAGAAGAAGGTAGAGTTACTGACAAAACTGATTTTAAAGGACTCTTATCATGAGGAATCACATGCTCTTTAATATAAATGAATCAGTTATGAAAAATATTGTGTTGTTCTGTGTCTATAGACTCAACTGATGAAGACACAGAAAGACGTGCAGCAGATGATCCAGGACAGAATCAAGAAGATTCAAGACGTCAAACACTCAGCAGAAGTCAGAAAAGTGAGTTTAAAATAATGTAATTATATGAAGTTCTAAAAAGATTCGGGGGGAGCCAGGGTGTGTGTGTGTGTGTGTGTGTGTGTGTGTGTGGGGGGGGGGGGGGTAGTCAGTCAGAAGCAGGGGGCGTGTCCGCTCATGATGGGGGAGGAGAGAGAGAGCAAGAGGGAGATTTGAAGAAAGACTGTAGAAAGAGAGATGGCTGAGAGACATTACAAAAGAGAAAAGATCAGAGCATAATTGTGCATTTTGAAGTTTATGAAGTAATGAAGGATGATGAAGTTTACAGTTTTTTTCAGTCACTAACAAGCGTTTGTCCAAGCACTTGTCACATTTTCAAAACTCTAAACACAATTAGCACAGCATCGGTCTATTGTGGCCATACCATTCACACATTTCATGTCGTTTTCACACAATATGGAGTCATTAAACACATTTCCACAATGCTTACATTTTCTTAACAGACAAGCTATACCTCCCAACAAAATTATGGATTGTTTTTGTAGTATTTACGAATGTTAACACACAACATCCCACAATAGCAAAAACAATATTCCAAACCAAAAACCTCTGCTTCTGCAATGATATCAGTTCAAAAACAATATATCTTAGCTGATAATAAACAAACAATTGATTAATTGACACACAGCTGATTTATGTTGTGTAAATTGGGCCAACCACAGCTGATTCCAGTCTGGCTTAGACTCAATGGCAGGGGTTATTTTTTTCTATTATATTGACACTTATACAATAAAAGGAGGACTTTGAGGAGTGATGTTTTTGGAAACAGAAACAGAAAAAGACAAACACTGTAATGTCTGGACGAGGAAGAGTAAGAGCAAGGGGCCCAGGCAGAAGAGCAGGCCCGAGGCCCGCCATGCAGTGAGATGAGAGGTGCAGGAGCAGTGAGAGAGCAGTGAGAGGTGCAGGACCAGTGAGAGATGCAGTGAGAGGTGCAGGAGCAGTGAGAGGAGCAGGGAGAGGTGCAGGACCAGTGAGAGATGCAGTGAGAGGTGCAGGAGCAGTGAGAGATGCAGTGAGAGGTGCAGGGAGAGGTGCAGGACAGAGAGATGCAGTGAGAGGTGCAGGAGCAGTGAGAGTAGCAGGGAGAGGGGCAGGACCAGAAGTGAGATGCAGGAGCAGTGAGAGATGCAGTGAGGTGCAGAAGGAGGTGCAGAGATGCAGTGAGAGGTGTGGAGGGCAGAGAGATGCAGTGAGAGGTGCAGGAGCAGTGAGAGATGCAGTGAGAGGTGCAGGGAGAGGTGCAGGACCAGTGAGAGATGCAGTGAGGTGCAGGAGCAGGAGGAGGAGAGAGTGCAGTGAGCTGCAGTGAGAGGTGCAGGAGCAGTGAGAGATGCAGTGAGAGGTGCAGGAGAGTGTGCAGAGATGCAGTGAGAGGTGCAGGAGCAGTGAGAGATGCAGTGAGAGGAGCAGGGAGAGGTGCAGGACCAGTGAGAGATGCAGTGAGAGAGGAGCAGGAGCAGTGAGAGGAGAGGGCAGGTCAGTGAGAGGAGGAGCAGTGAGAGGAGCAGGAGAAGGAGCAGGAGCAGTGAGAGGGAGCAGGAGCAGTGAGAGGGGAGCAGTGAGAGGTGCAGGAGCAGTGAGAGGAGCAGGAGAGCAGGAGCAGTGAGAGGAGAGTGAGAGAGCAGGAGCAGTGGAAGGAGCAGTGAGAGGTGCAAGAGGTGCAGGCGCAGTCGAGAGGAGCAGTGGAGAGTGAGAGGTGCAGGGAGAGGTGCAGGAGCAATGAGATGCAGTGAGAGGAGCAGGAGCGTGAGAGGAGCAGGAGCAGTGAGCAGTGCAGGTGAGCAGTAGGAGAGGTGAGCAGTGCAGGAGCAGATGAGCAGGAGCAGTGAGCAGTGTGCAGGCAGTGAGAGGAGCAGGGGAGGTGCAGGAGCAGTGAGAGGAGCAGGGAGAGGTGCAGGAGGAGGGAGCGGAGCAGGGAGAGGTGCAGAGAGGAGCAGTGAGAGCAGGAGCAGTAGAGGTGTAAGAATGCGTGGTGGTGGCATTCCAAGGGCTGCAAGAACAGTAGTCAGTGATGAAATTGTGCCACTATCATGACCATGTAATCAACCATGGTCTTTCACTAAGAGAGGCTGGTGAAAGAGTGCAGCCCAATTTGAGGCGGTCAACGGTTGCCTCCATATACGCATCTTTCAACAAACCAAAGGTAAGTATTGCATTTACATGGATTGTTTCTATTCTCACTTGACATGTCAATAAGGTCATACCAGTAATGCATATGTCGAATTTTTTGTCCCTCTAAAGAATGCAACGTCTTCCACCCTCTGGGGGAAGAGGAAAGCTCCTAAATAATGATCAAGAGCTTGCCATTGTAGAAATGGTTGTTGCAAATAATGCAATAAAACTGCATGAAATTCAAACTAGAATTGTAGAGGACCATGAGATATTTGACAATATCGATAGCATCAGCCTCACAACGATTACGCGGACATTTGTCCAAACACAGAGTGCGGATGAAGCAGCTCTACACTGTTCCCTTTGAGAGGAACAGTGAGAGAGTCAAGGAGCTACGACAACAATATGTCCAGGTATAGTGTATATTCAATTCAATGTCCAGTTCTATAAGCTTTGCACTTTGCAAGTAGGTAACCTATACAGTAATAGGTTACAGTACAGTATGGTATATAGTAATGACATGATTTACATAAACTTTGTTTCAGAGAGTTATGGAATTGGAGGCCAACCAGGCCCCTCATGAATTCATATACATAGATGAGGCAGGATTCAATCTGGCCAAAAGGCGTCGACGTGGACGAAATGTAATTGGAAAAAGGGCCACAGTTGATGTGCCAGGACAGAGAGGGGCAAACATTACCATGTGTGCAGCAATTGCAAATGCAGGATTACTCTTTCACAGATGTCAGGTTGGACCCTATAATACCGAGCACCTCCTTGCCTTTCTCAATGATCTCCACCAGCGCCTGGTTCCAGAGCAGGATCAGGAGGGTGAAACATGAGGACCTTTGTAATTACCTGGGACAATGTGGCTTTCCATCATTCGCAAGCAATAACAACATGGTTTGAAGTCCACCCAAGACTGATATGTGTCTTCCTTCCACCCTATTCACCTTTCCTCAACCCCATAGAGGAGTTCTTTTCTGCATGGAGGTGGAAGGTTTATGACTATCAGCCACATGACCAGATGTCCCTCCTTGAAGCCATGGATGCTGGCTGCAGGGACATCACCGTTCATGATTGCCAAGGGTGGATCCGACATACCAAGCGGTTTTATCCCAGGTGCATCGCCTTGGATAATATCAGATGTGATGTTGATGAAAACATGTGGCCTAACCTGAAGATCGCAGAGATTAGATACAGTAATTTTGTGATTTTTTTTTTTTTTTTTTTTAGTTCCCCCCTTTTTATCTGGGCTTTTTGCTGTTTTTTTTGTTCAGAATGCTCTTATGTGTTTCATGGATATTTTGTTCACTGTAAGCAATACTGTAAAACCTTTTCTGTTCTATCATACCGTGTTTCTACTGTACCTTCTGCAGTAAACAGTAAAGGAAAAAAATTGCTTTTTACTGGAATGCTTTTGAATGTGAACATTACTGTACATTTGGACATACAGTACCTAACCAAGAAATTTAGTGTAAAACGGTGGATGTTTTGCATGCAAATACCTGTAAAACTGAAACCTAAAAGTCTATGCAGTTTTTGTAATGTCAACAATAGTCAGTATTTTGAAACCTGGTGTACTTTGATTGACTGCATGTACCTTGTGAGGTGAAAACAAGTGTTATTCTTTGACAGAATAATTTAATTTTGAGTCAGATTTCCAGTGTTTTGGTAAAGTTAGTGTGTGCAGAGAAAGATGTGTTCTATTTTGAAATGAAGATTAGTATATATTTAACAAAATGTGTTTTTGAGAAGAAAATTATCCATTTGGCCAATTGTGTTTTGTAGGTGTGAGTCTGTGTTAAGAGTTTAGAAAAAGTATCTGATGTATGGTTTAGTGCTTGTTAGCGATTGAAAAAAACTGTAATACTTCAGTTGAGGGATTTTGAAGAACACTGAAGTACGATCAATAGTAACAGTGATTCTTGTCTTATCAAACACCGCTAATAACGTGTTGATTGTCTTGGTTGAGCAGAGAAACACAGAGAAGGAGAAAGCAGCCCGTGTCGAGCTCTTCACTGATCTCATCCGCTCCATTGAGAGATGTCAGACTGAACTGCTGGAGATGATGGAGGAGCAGCAGAAAGCAGCAGAGAAACAGGAGGAAGTGCTCATTGAAGAGCTGGAGCAGGAGATCACTGAGCTAAAGATGAGAAACACTGAGCTGGAGCAACTCTCACACACTGAAGATCACCTCCACCTCCTACAGGTCAGTCAACATCTCTCTGATCAATGATAATGCAGTATATGACACCATAACACTCCCCATGATGAAGGATTTCTCCTCTCTCCTGCTGTAGATTCACTCATCCCTGTGCAGCTCTAGAAACACCAGGAACTGGTCTGAGATCAGTGTGAAGACTGATGAGAGTCTGGAGACTCTGAGGAGAGCTCTGACTCAACTGCAGGACACTCTACAGGAGAAACTCACACAAACTGGTACGACAATATCAATATACAGATACATATATTTATCATCTTTAAATATCATCAGTGTTGGAGAAAATTACTTTTGAAAGCAATGTGCCCTAAAAATAGTCCCTACAATATTGTGTTAGTCCCTAAAAAACGTGCTTAGTTAATTTGTATGGAAAGTAATCCGTACAGTACTTTTGCATTACTTTTTCATGCTTGTTTGTTTTGTTAATAACAAAAAAACAAACAAACAAACAAACAAAAAAACTTATATTTTCGGCAAATGTAAAGTCCTTTTCACAACACAAGTGAAATAAGTCTCAGGCTGAAGGAAATGTAAATTCACACCTGTACAGTAGAGGGCGCAGCTCAAACTAACCTTTCAGCTGTGCAGCGAATGCAGGAGAAGAAAATTCAAGACTCTTATTTCAACAATAAAAACAACAACAAAAAATGAAACAAAAATGTGATATACAGAGTTCAGGCATGAAACTCTAACCAAACACTGATTCTTTCTATGCCATGGCACCAGTCAATCAGAAGTATTTCCAAATCCACGTAACCATATATATCGTACACTAGCCTGCGATCGACACGCTGTGCAATGTGAAAGCTCTGTTATCCCTCCTCCTCCCCAGCACCACCTGCAGAGATCTGCTTCTGAATCTGTTTTTGGGTAGTGAGAAGAGTAAATGATGCTCACATTTCTAGAACTACAATAATCATCATGTTCACACAGCGCACACAACACCTCTGACCTTACTGCTGATTTCTCAACATGAGGACAGGAGAGCTGTCAGTCAATGCATGGGAGCACAAAGTGACTTGTGTTACTTATTTGAAAAAGTAAAAAATAAAATAAATTTTGTTGTAAATCCAAAAGTAATGCGTTATTTTACTATTTACTTGAAAAAAGTAATCAGATTACGTAACTCGTGTTACTTGTAATGTATTTCCCCCACAGTAAGAAGAATGAGTCGGTCAAGCTGAAATAAGAGAAGTTTGTGATCATGTGTTTGTGTCTTATTATCATCAGCTCACAGTTCTTCTTGAAGAGAGCAGCTCATTTTCAGCTCTAATTTCAGAAAACATGCAGGAAATTCATCTTGTATACAGTTTTTTACAATTACTTTGCTACTATTTTCAGAACCTTGATGTCATTTTTCACAACTCTAGACACAAAACTCAAAACAGTTATCACTTGTAACACAGGCTGTCTACTGTTCAAAACATAGCATTGTGCATTCACATCTTTAAAGAAATCTTGCACTTGCACAATCACTGGTTCAAAACACAAATTTACTGTGAAATACCATTGAAAATAACTATAGATCACACACAACAAGCAACCGATAGTTCACTGTGTCATTTTCGTACAATCATTAAATATTGTAGAAAAAATAGGTGACACGGGTTTCATTATTACTACTGTACAGTAAATACATCTCTATAAAAGTACTGCAGTAGTAGAGAGAATACTACAGACACAGTGGAATCATTGAACAAAGTTTGTAACATATTGATGCAAAACACTACAGTACAATCACAACATAGGTTTAAAAATAATTAGCTATGAAATAGAAAAGAAAAGTCAGTACTGTAAAACATCAAATGCAGTGTCCTCAACTTGCTTGTACTGTAAGAAACAAAACAGGAGTGCACTGCAAAACATGCTGTTCTTACTTAGAGTTGTTGTCTAGTTTTAGTCAAAATATCTTAAAGTCTTATATCAAGAAGCATTTCTTGACAAGTAAAAATTACAGTTTTTCTTGTTTTCAGGAAAAATAAGTCAAAATTAAGTACGTTTTTCCTGAAAACAAGAAAATAATTTTTACTTGTCAAGAAAATGCTTCTTGATTTAAGAACTTTAAGATATTTTGACTAGAAACAAGACAAAAACTCTAAGTAAGAACAACATTTTTTGCAGTGTGAGAAGGTGGTACAGTATTTGGGGCCATAAAACAGTGTCTGATGAAGCATTACAGTTTTTTTTAATTGCTTTGGTGCAATTTTCAAAACTCTTAGTACTAATATCACAACAGATCATCAAAAGTGCACTTTTTTCAAACATTTCAGCATATTTTCAATTGTGTTAGTACAATACACAAAATCAGAAAGTATCCTTTTCACAACACAAAATAAGTGTTTCATCTATATGAATGTTTCATTCACAGTAACTGCCTTTCATCAAACTTTGATTTGCATCTCTTTTTGTTCAGTTTTAATCCATTTGTCTATTATTTAATCCAACTGAACTTAATGATTAATCAATGAATCATTTGGTACACCTATAGATTTCTATAGATATTGATTTTATAGGCATAGGCATTGATTTTATATAACATATTTGCAATTTACGTTATGGATAACCAAATGTAACATATTCTTTCACATTATAAAGCAATTATCTCAGATTACCTAGATGATAACCCAATTTTCAAAGTGTGTGTGTGTGTGTGTGTTATGCGTGTGCGTCGTGGTCCTGGTAAACACTGCGTTGTGAACCAAATGTCCCCATGAGGAAAATAGCTTATAAATCTTATGAAATAAAATTTTTATAAAATGTAAAAATGCAGAAAGTTTTCTGTGATAGGTAGGTTTATGGGTAGGGGATAGAATATAGCATTTACAAAGTAAAAATCATTATGTCTATGGAAAGTCCCCATAAAACATGGCAAACCAACATCATTTTACATTATAGAATGCCATGTGATGCTGTAAAAGAGGCATTACCATGGCAGAGACTGACACATTTCTGTAACTCACCCTTCATCAGTAAAGATCAACTACAGTATAGATTCAGTATGTGGTACAGTAGGAAACATTTGCTGTATTGCCAGCACACTCTGTTCTATACAAAACCTCATGACTGTGTCATACTTTATCAAACCTTTTGATAGCATACTGAATAGATATTATTACAAACATTATGGATTTTATGTCAATTATGTAATTTAGGTAATGTAAGTGTTTTTTCTAATGTGGCATCTGTAGCCTGTGATAACTATGATAATGATAATTATTTCAGCATAAAGGGTGATTGAAACATGTATCTTGCATTGTTTGCTGTTGGATGAACTGATTGTTAAAAGTACTAAACTGAAAGAAAGGATCATTATGTTGTGTTTTGGTGATTAAACCAAATGTTCTCATTACATATTACAATGATCTTGTGTTGAAACAGTGATTATGTAAATGAAACTTGTACAGCTAGAATGAAAGCATTCATCAGGTTTGAAAGAATGACTAGCTGCGTTACAAGTGTGATCAGTTGGATTTTGTCCTAAGAGTTTTGAAAATGTACACCTTAGATGTGAAATAGTACCAAAGCGAATAAAAAAAACTGTATTGGGCTACATCCATGGATATTGTAGTCTAATTGGTTCATGCTCCAGCTAATTGGTGACAATGAATCTTGTTATCCTGAAACTTCATGATTTACAGTAAGCATGGAAGATTGTTTGTCTGTTTTCATACAACTATGCATTAAGAGTAATGCAAACAGTTACTTATCATTTTGAGCAGCTGTATCAATTGATAGTTAGATCATTGTAAGGAAATGAATAGACACTCATTTGAAATGTAATGTGTGAATTGCCTTTTGAAATAGCAGTACTTTGATGTTAAGTTGTGTATTGAACAGGTGATTTTTGTTGAATGAACGAATGATCTAAGTTTTATGTGTATTGTATCCAAGCAATTGAGAAAAGGGTTAGAGTTTTGAAAAATGTGCATTTTGATCATTGGTTGTGAGTTTTGTGTCTAGAGTTGTGAAAAATGACATCAAGGTTCTGAAAATAGTAGCAAAGTGATTGTAAAAAACTGTAATATAGTATAAATTATTGTACTAGAAGCTTCATCCCTGAAACTACAACCATGAGACTTTAGTTCATCTGCAAACACATTTAGATGAGAAAACTACAGAAAGAAACATTCATTTTCTGTTGGTCTTTTCAGCTGTTTCATCTAAGATTTGTGAATATATGTTTTAGATATTTTATTATTATTATTATTATTATTTAAATAACCGCAACACTAATACACTCCAAAACTGAGATGAATAATATTGGACACAAAAATAACTTAAAACATAAAAAACTTGAAAGCATGAAACATTTCACCAAACATTTGCAAAGTTATATCTGTTTGTAAAAAAGGAGAAATATTAAGAGCTCAAACTCAAAGCAAAAATAGTTTCTGTTTGA
This sequence comes from Culter alburnus, assembly GCA_028476615.1. Classification (NCBI taxonomy): domain Eukaryota; kingdom Metazoa; phylum Chordata; class Actinopteri; order Cypriniformes; family Xenocyprididae; genus Culter; species Culter alburnus. The sequence goes on along the minus strand of JAOTNS010003700.1, from coordinate 10,470 downwards.
TTCTCTAAATATCAGCAGAGACACATACATTGATCAGATAAAACATGATATTGTACTCAATTCTTTAAATATAACCTAAAATATTGTATATAATCATGTCAAAGATCTGATGATGTTTTATTGTCATGTGTCTCTACAGTGCTGAAGAGGATGCAGCAGTATGAAGGTACAGTGTGTGTCTGAACTATTACATTCATATACTCCAGCTTCATACTGACCTACAGGATGATTAAACACTGATTAAATATTTAAAAACATCATCACAAAATGTCTGTATTAAGATACGATTTATATATTCTCTGTTTTCTCAGTGGATGTGACTCTGGATCCTGATACAGCTCATCCTGAACTCATCCTGTCTGATGATGGAAAACAAGTGAGAGATGGAGACATTAGACAGAAACTCCCAGACAAACCAGAGAGATTTGATAGATATATAATTGTCCTGGGAAAGGAGGGATTCTCCTCAGGGAGGTTTTATTTTGAGGTGCAGGTGAAGGGAAAGACTGACTGGAGTTTAGGAGTGGCCAGAGAATCCATTAACAGGAAGGGAAAGATCACAGTGAGTCCCAGTGATGGATTCTGGACTGTGATTCTGAGGAATGAAAATGAATATAAAGCCTGTGCTGGTCCCTCTGTCTCTCTGTGTGTGAGAGTGAATCCGCAGCGGGTCGGTGTGTTTGTGGATTATGAGGAGGGTCTGGTCTCCTTTTATGATGTGGAGTCCAGCTCTCATATCTACTCTTTCACTGGTCAGTCTTTCACTGACAAACTCTATCCATTTTTTAGCCCATTTACCAATAATGGAGGTAAAAACTCAACTCCACTGATCATCACACCTGTCAAATGAATTTATACCCCAATATGAAATAGGAGATGAAAGTTGTAAGTGTCATGATCCCAGTTCTGTGTCTTTTGTTTTGTATGGACTTTTGTTGTAGTGCCTTCTGTTATCATTGTTTCCATGTTCTCTTCCTGTTTGGTTTCTGTCTCCCCTTGCTGTCAATTATGTAATTTAGGTAATGTAAGTATATTTTCTAATGTGGCATGTTTCCTGTGTAACTGTAATTATTTCAGCATCAAGGGTGATTTGAAACATGTATCTTGCATTGTTTGCTGTTGGATGAACTGATTGTTTAAAGTACTAAACTTAAAGAAGATCATACTGTTGTGTTTCGGTGATTAAACCAAATGTTCTCATTACATATTACAATAATCTTGTGTTTGAAACAATGATTATGTGGACTGAAAACATGTGCAACTGACTGAAAGCATTTCATCAGGTTTTGAAAGAATGACTAGCTGCGTTACAAGTGTGATCAGTTTGGATTTTTGTCCTAAGAGTTTTGAAAATGTGCAAATTAGATGTGAAAATAGTACCAAAGCAAATAAAAAAAAAACTGCAATGACTAAACTCCACATGAATAAACAGGAACATCAGACCCAAAATAAAAACATGCTCCACCAGCAGAACCGGCTTTACTGACGAAATGCACGTGAGAATGGCATGCGATATATCGCCCAGCCCTACCTGAGATGAAGGTGGAGTTTGGGGAGGAGGAGGGATGCTGGAACAGCTGAGACTGAAGAGAGGTAAGCAGCTGCTTATATACTCTGGCTGTTGATTGGAAGATTAGATGGGCTCGCTCCTCCCTAAATTACCTTTAGGAACTTCACTTTTAAAAAGACAAAGACGTTTGCTTTGCTGTTTCAACCCTCTCTCTCTTGCTATCAGGGCCATTTGGAATGGCCTCGGTCTTCTTTGCTCTGGCTCTTTCTCTCTTCTCTTTTCTAAAGTCTCTCTTCCTCTCTTCCTATCTCTCAGGTAACATTCTTATATGCTGGGTATGATTAATGGTACACGTTTTCATCATCTCATACATCTATTTTGTAAGTGTAACCATAACCAGATATTGTCATTAAACCCTTTTTAATTACAAATGATGTTCTAACTAGTTTTGATTCAGTATTAACTTTGAAGTGGTGCACTCTAAAGAAAAATGGTTCTAATGGTTCTAAATAGTACCCTTTTATAAGGTTCTATAAAGAACCTGCTTTGAAAGTGCTTTATATGACCTTAAACCATATAAACCATTTCAGCATTTAAAGGGTTCTTCAGGATGATACGGTTCTAAATAGAACTGTCACTATGTGTAAAGAACCTTTAAAGAACCATCTTTTTTATAGTACCTACTGTAATACAATGTCGTCACACTATAGCAACACTCTCCACATATTTTGCTATTGTAACTATTTTGCTATTTCTTTCATAATTTCATGCCATTTTTTTCCATCTCATCTTGACAAAGTGAAACTGCCTGTAAAATAAAATACAATAAAATAAACTATACAGTAGTAATATGAAGTAACCCCAAATCTGACATTTGAGGCAAGATTTCATTTAAACCTGAGTGACCAAATTACTGTGTGTGAAACAAATACAATATTACAAGGAGCAAATGGGCTTAGATCAGTTCTAATGGAAATGTTCTTACACAAAATACACATAAAATATACTTTGAGTAAAAGTAAAATAAGTATGTTTTCTGTAAATACACTAAAATTTCACTTAAAGTATGCTTGTGTTAAGCATATTTCTTAAAAACGTTACTAAGAATAGTTATTAATAGTTAGAATAGTTATTACCAAAGTACTTCTAGTAAACTTTTTAGAAATATATTACAGTTTTTACCAACTGCTTACACACAAAATCTTTTAATGTCACACGATTTTTGAAACCTTTCACTAAAAGTGCAAAACTACATGCCAAATCTTCAAAACCATAAGCTATTTCTCAGCCTTTGACTCAGTTTTCAATTGAATAAAACACTTTTTTCAAAACACTACACACAATTCTCTACCTAAAACACAAAGATCTATGAGGAAGTGACTTGCTTTCCTTTTCCAAACACAACCAATCAAAATGCTACACTTATTCACCAGGTCACACAGACACACTCCTCACATGTACAAACACTAATTGCTTAACTGATCACTAACCAATCACTGCTTTACTTTACAGTAGATAGGCCTATAAATAGGTCAAAGGTCAGATTACCTGTTTTGAACAATGGATGCTAACAATGAAAAGAGAGCAAGAGGAGTAGGAGGAGGACCCCACACACAATTTACTGTATTCTACTGTAAAGAATATACTTTTGGTTTACATGTTTATAGTTTTGTTGTATGCTAATGTATACAACAGTAATGTTTGGCCTAATAAATATTTTCTGTTTCTACATTGCATTGGCGTTTCCAGTGTACTTGTTACCCCTCTGAGCAGATTACTTTCACTGTAGAACATTGTATTGAAATGTAGATATAAACCTATGAAAGACCAAAGAGCTTTAGATTTAGAACAGCAGTGTTTACATGGTATATCCAAAAATTTATTATTATGAAAGAAGTGTTTGCCATTTGATGCAAATGCTTCATTCTGACATGTGTTTATGGCATTTTGAATGCAGTGTTGCATTTTGAAGGAGATGTGAGGCATTTTGCATTTTGTGTGTGCAGTTTTGAGAATTGTGTGTAGAGTTTTGAAAAAAGGAGACTTAGTTTTGAAAACGTGTGTAAGCAATTGGTAAAAACTGTAAAATGCAATTCTACTGTATATATTATAAAGGACTGAGTTTGGCAATGAAAGAGTCATTGTGACGGAGCGTTTGCCACCTGACTTGCCGCTGAAGAAGGCAAAAGTATGTTTTCTCAGAAGAAGGTTTCACAAGAACTTTCAGTCCAAATCATGCATCATAAAAACACAAGAGAGGCTATTTGAGCCCTGCAGGTAGTGGGCGGTCAGGGACCACAGTAAACCCACGACCTGCCAGATCCAGTTCTTCAGCCCAGGGGTTTTGGGAACGGAGCGGTCCCGCAGATAAGACCGGCCTCTCCATCCATTTCCTCTCGCCCTCCCAGCACTCCAGTCGAGGATAATTTCCTCTCACTCTGTTGTGGGAGATCTGCGGATAAACCGAAAAGAAAAATCAGCTATTACTTGACTGAGCAGAATACTAAACAAACAAGGAGCGTAACTGTGGCTGGGGAGAAAGATTGAGATGTGATGAATTTTCAGGGTGGTGTAAATGACCAGCTGAGAGCTGAAGTTAACCACAAGAGCACAGAGACACATGAACCTACAGCGAGACAAAACTCCTGTGAAGAGAAACAACAGGCAGACATTCAGAACAAAAATGGGACAAGAAAATACATCATTCTATATTTAAATATGTCTGTTTTTTATAACTACATTTTTAATGGCAAAAGACTGTAAATATGCTTCAGTTAAAAATCTGTTTCAGCATCATTACTCCAGTCTTCAATGTCACATGATCCTTCAGAAATCATTCTGATATGCTGATTTGCTGCTCAAGAAACATGTATTATTATTATTAATGTTGAAAACATTAGATTTTGCACAAAAGATTATGCTTAAAAGATCAACTCCACAGCAACTACATAAATTTATCCACTAACCATTCAGAAACCATTCAGTCTCTCCATCAGTGTCGACTCCGGTTTGAACAATGTAAGGCTGAACACCGCTACTGACAATCCTCATTTTGGCTGCGTGAGATTCTCCAGCTTTGTTGTTGTTGAGCTGTTAAAGCTCCGCCCTCTTCTGGAAAGGGGGCGGGAGCAGCAGCTCATTTGCATTTAAAGGGACACACACAATAACGGCGTGTTTTTGCTCACACTCAAATAGAGGCAAATTTGACAAGCTATAATAAATGATCTGTGGGGTATTTTGAGCTGAAACTTCACAGACACATTCTGGAGACACCAGAGACTTATATTACATTTTGTGAAAGGGGCATTATTGGTGCATTCACTTAGTAATAGCACCTCTTCTGAACAAAATGTCAAAGTTTAATTCTCACCATTAGGGGGTTGTTCATAATCTCAGTTTATCGCACAAAAGAGTAAATAAGCAGCTGAGATCAGTAAGACTGTGTGCGTCTTCAGATCTAGATGTTGTCAGGTTTGGTGTGAAGCGTCTGAACTGCTGTGTTTCCTCTGGGTTTTGTTCATGCTGCATTTGGGCCGCACCGCAGCCATAAATCTGAAATTAAATATCTCTCCATCCATCCCTCCCCTCCCGTGTCCCTCTGTCCTCCCTCTGTCTGCGTCCAGATCTCTCGCTCAGCCTCTGTATCTTCTGCATCTCAAAGCCAAACTTCTTAAAGATATAGTTCAGCTGAAAATACACAGTTCTGTCATTTACTCACCCTCATGTTGTTCCAAATATGTTTCTTTTACCTGTGAAACTCAAAAAGAGAAGTTTACAAGAATGTTCAAGTAGTCCATTCAATTATGTTGTTGCAGTGAAAATAATTTTCACTCAGGAAGGGCTAGTAAACTTCACAATTACAAAGAAACGGCAAGTAACAGATTGAATTAAACATGACATTTTGAAGTAGAAAGACTGAAATAGTTTAGTTTATTTTACAGTATAAACTTCTTTTATGCTGCTGCATTACTGTTAACAAGTTAAATGCTTTTTAAAACACTTCTCAGATTATCAACTCATCCATCTAGAACTTTTAACACAGTATCAAATGTTACTGGTGAGATTAATCTTAACATTTATCTTTATCATGATGGCTTTAATAAGCATACAGATGTACGGCAAGCTCTGAGATCTGGAGAGATACAGATTAAAAAACAGCAAAGAAACATGAAACTGGATGTTTTAAAGGACTTGAGAGAGATTCAGAGTGCTTCAGGACGGCTAATGATGATGAGAGGTGTGAGCCAAATTAAACCAGAGAAATACAGTGACAGGACCACACACACACACACATACAAACACACACACACACACATACAAACACAACACAATACACACTCTCACACACGCATGCACGCACGCACACCACACACACACACACACAAACACAACGCAAGACACACTCACACACCAACACACACAATTCACACAAACAAACATATACACAACACATGCATACACACACAACACACAGACACACACAAAAAACACAAATACACACAAAAACACACACACACAAACAAACACAACACACACACATACACACACAAACACAACACAATACACACTCTCACAACAACACACACACACACACACACACCACACACAAACAAACACAACGCAAGACACACTCACACACACAAACACACCAACACACGCATACACACAACACACAGACACACAAAAAAAACAAATACACACACACACACCACACACCACCAAAACACAAACACACAAACAACACAAACACACACACACACACACACACCAAACAAAACACGCAAGACACACTCACACACACCCACACACACACACAGCATACACACAACACACACACACAAAAAACACAAATACACACACACAAACACATACACACAAACACACACACACACGTGCGCGCACACACAACACACAGACACACACAAAAAACAAAATACACACACACACAATCACAACACACACAAAACCAACACACACATACACACAAACACAACACGATACACACTCACACACACACACACACACATGCCACACACATACCACACACAACAAACACAACAAGACACACTCACACACATCAACACCACACAAACAAGCATACACACAACACAACACACACACAACACACGACGCACACAAAAAACACAAATACACAACACACAAACACAACACACACACAAACAAACACAACATAACACAAAACACACCACAAACACACACACACCACACACGTGCGCGCACACACACAACACACAGACGCACACAAAAAACACACACACCACACACACACAAACAACACACACACACACAAACACAACACACACACACACACACACACACACACACACACAACACACAAACACAACACAAACACACACACACACACACAAACACAACACACACACACACACACACCACACACACACACACACGCAAGACACACACACACACACACACACCAACACACAATTCACACAAACACACACACACACACACACACACACAACATGTTGTTTTTGTGAATTGGGGGACTTTCCATAGACTTCAATGCATTTACACTGAACAAACTGTACATTCTATCCCCCTACCCTGCCCCTACCCCTAAACCTAACCCTCACAGGAAACTGTGCAAACTTTTACTTTTTCACAAAAAACCATTCTATATGATTTATAAACCCATTTACATTGTGGGGACCGCTGGCTGGTCCCACGATGTAGGTGAACTCAGGTTTAATTACATCATGGGACATTTGGTCCCCACAATGTAATATAAAAACAAAACACACACACACACACACACACACACACACACACAACACACACAAACACAACACAAACAACACACACACACACAAACACAACACAATACACACTCCACACACACACACACACACACACACACACACACCACAAACACAACACACACACACACACCAAACACACACACACAAACACACACACACACAACACACACAGCACAATAAAGGCACACACAGAACACACACACACCACACACGGGTTTCCACAGACATAATCATTTTTATACTGTACAAACTGTATATTCTCTCCTCTTACACTAACCCTACCCCTAAATCTACCCATCACATAAAAATTTCTGCATTTTTACATTTTTTTAATCAAAACTTAATCACAAGATCTCTTAGTGTGAATAATAAGCTGTTTTCCTCAGGGAGACCAAAAAATGACCCCACAAGGACAAGGATTTCAGATATTGGCATCTTTGCGGGGACATTTTTCCCTATAACAAAGTGTTTACCTGAACGACACACACACACACACAAATAGACTCTCCACTGAAAGACAGACAATATATCTGGTGTGGATCACAGTTGTCAAGGACGAGATGTTCAAGCTCTTATTTGCAGAGCAGTTACTGAGGTTCACTTAGCCTGATGTTGCCAACGCTGCACCTTTATTAGATATACTGGCCTAAAAAACAACCGCACTGACATTTTGATGAAGCCAGCGAGGCAGTTTGGTTCTGTGACGTGAGAATGTGAGATGTGCTGTTCTGAATATGTGAAGTGCTGAGTGGATGCCGTGCTCTGTGTCTGAAGCCCGCGGCTCTGAGGAATTTCCCGATCCGTTCTGGAGGCTGTGAACGTGTGGCTGTTCTCAGATCTTTGCAAGTTTATGCACAAACCTAAGCACAATTTTAGATATTGCTTAATAATTATAGTTTTGGGGTTCGTTTAATTCTTTAATCCTAACTATGAGTAATAGCAATACAGTCAGATGGAGAATCAAATGAAACTTTTTTTTTTAATTTAGAAATGTTTAAAAGTTTGGGCTTGATAAGACTTTTTTAAAATAAATTAATACTTTTATGCATTCAGCAAGGACACATTAAATTGAAAAGTTGCAGTAAAAACTTTTATAATGTTACAAAAGATTGCTATTTCACATAAATTTCAGAAATGTTTTTTTGAGCAGCATATCAGAATGATTTCTGAAGGATCATGTGACCTGAAGACTGGAGTAATGATGCTGAAAATTCAGCTTTGATCACAGGAATAAAATTTTACTCTATATTCACATAGAAAACAGTTTAAATTGCAAAAATATTTCACAATATTAATGTTTTTACTGTATTTGTGATCAAATAAATGCAGCCTTGATGCGCAGAAGAGACTTATTTTAAAAACATTAAGAAATCTTCCTGACCCCAAACCCTTAAATGGATGTTCTTCTAGACCTGAGGTTGGTTTAGCAGGTTCTGTGAGGTTCTCCATCTGTGTGGAGGGTGAGGAGGACAGTGTGAGCGAGATGACTGTCAGACTAAACTCTCACACTGCCAATACAAAAGACCAATAAACACTGACGCTGGAGGCTGGCTCCGCCCACCGGCTTCACCCTGCCAGATTCCTCTGCATGCTTAGAAAAAGCCATTGTAGAAAAACCACACTGTTTACCCACTTTTTCCAACAGAAATTGGGCCTTAGTGAGATTTTGGGAGTTTAGACGTTTGTGTCCAATCTTTTCCAAACGCAAGAACAGAAACCTGCTGAAAGACCCACAGCAGTCAGAGATCACTGATGTGATTAGAGGTGTTTGCTAAGAGTCTGAGATTTCAGCAAACTCCTAACAAGCTGTTGAAGTGCTTGCACAGAATGTTTCAAGCCTTTAAGGAGAAGTTTGCAGATTTTCAACCAGATTTGTATTGTTACAATGTCTATATGTAAATGAACAATGCGTACTTGCACCCAGATATCCCTCTTTATTTGTCAGCAATCATCCTGCTGACTTTTGAAGCTCCAGGGTTTGTTAAAATTACAGATCGTACTTCCATATTTTTACATTCTCACCCACAGACAGTTGAATCGACAGTGCAAAATCAAAAGTGGCGTGTAATGCAGTCACTCCTACAAGTCACTTTTGAATTTATATATAATATACATTGCTTAATTGTAGTCTTTTAAAAAAACTCCTGAATTAATAAACTAAATGCAATGTAGTGTTGTCGAAAATAATGATACTGAAATATCTGAAATGCTTCGAATACTCTTTGAATACTTTGAATATTTTCCGTAGAATAGATACATGATACTAGCTGCTCTTTCTCGCTCTCTCATCTCTCTCTCTCACTCATTTCATTTGCTCCGGATGAATACTGTTGGTGTTACAGGGCTTGAATTTCAGCATCGTATTGCACATATTGCACATAATTTTACTCATTCTCAAAGATTACACATGCATACATAAAGCCGCCTCTCAGTACTAAATTGTTTTCTTTTTCACTGATTATTGCGATCAAATACACACAAAATAATATCAAATTGGTGGTGAGTATTCACATAAACACAGTCAGTTATGTTTTAAGTGAACATAAACAGTTGAGAAAGAAAACGCATGTGTAACAGTATAATGGATCTGTGCGTCAGGTCTTAAAGTGACAGCAGCCTAATAAACCTGCTGCCAAATGATGAGATAATATTAAAAATATATCAGTTTTTCCCCATGGTATCAATGTCAAGTGGCCAGTAAAAATGCTGAGTGGCTAGTAACTTTGGAAAACCACTAGCCACAGTGGCTGGTGAGCAAAAAAGTTAATGTCAAACCCTGTATATACACACACACACACACACACACACATATATATATATATTTTGTCCTCAAAGTTGATGTGTTAGAAGCAGGAAAAATGGGCAAGCTTAAGGATTTGAGTGAGTTTGACAAGAGCCAAACTGTGATGGCTAGACGACTGGGTCAGAGCATCTCCAAAACTGCAGCTCTTGTGGGGTGTTCCCGGACTGCTGTCACGTGGGGAGCGAAGGCCGGCCCGTGTGGTCCGATCCAACAGACGAGCTACTGTAGCTCAAATTGCTCAAGAAGTTAATGCTGGTTCTGATAGAAAGGTGTCAGAATACACAGTGCATCACAGTTTGTTGCGTATGGAGCTGCATAGCTGCAGACCAGTCAGGGTGCCCAGCTGACCCCTG